>JAKSZP010012008.1:0-150448 GCA_022478985.1 Massospora cicadina
GGAAAAGGCATATGACCGCGTTAGTTGGCCATACCTAAAGGAATGCCTACACGCTTTCAAACTCCCACCCAGATTAATAAACTGGGAGATGCTCCTTACAGAAACTTCAACAATGGCTGTAGGCGGCCCTGGATTCCTAACTAACAAGATCACACCACACAGAGGGCTCAAACAAGGGGACCCCCTCAGCCCACTGCTGTACAAATTCAGTTTTGATCCAATCCTCCGCGTAACTGACTCACGCCTCACGGGCATAACTGCACAAGGCAGCCAACAGTCAAGACACTGGCCTTTGTAGATAACTGCATGGCAGGTATAGCTAACAACAATGATGCCAGACAGCTGGAATGCACCCTAGAGGAATACTCCATGGTGAGCAACACATCGCTCAACAAAAGGAAAACAGAAATCATTCTCTTAGGCAAGTATTAACAACTGGGCTACAACTCCAGAACCTCATACCCCCATATGAAGGAAAAACCACTCATCTTACCCTTTGCATCACCTCCCACCACCACTCCTGTCCGCCACCTTGGGATATGGCTGGAAACAGGGGGATATGCCAATGAGACAATGGAAAGCAACCTACTACAGCGGGTATCCAACCGCGTAGCCTCCCTCAAGGGAAGATCCCCAGGACTAATGGGGCGAGTAACATTTGGTAACTCACTCATCCTCCCAATACTATGGTACCCTGCCCACACGATCGCCTTCTCACCCACCTTTATAACTTCAATCCGCGCGCTCATCCAGGGCTGGCTGTGGCCCGGATCCCATCCTCCCATATGGATGGAAACACTCTTTGGCCCACGCTCAAGCGGAGGCATGGGACTAATAGATTTTTAGAGCCAAGCCAACCGCATACTGGGTACCTGGATAAAGGAGGTCCTTGCCCCAGACCTCCCACAACAACACTGGTCCAGGGCAGCGAGAACTAACTTCGCACAGGCGCTCAAATTAACCAACCCACATAGCCCACCCAGACTAATATCATACCTTGCTAAACACCCTACCGCAATGGGCCCACATGGAACCCCCCTCACTTCAAATGCATCCTCTGAACCATCCACCGCATGGGATGGACTGTAGAGAACACTGGCACTGTGCAGGGAAGGGGATGACCCAGCCCCCACTATAGATTAAGAAATACAGTAAACCACCCCCAGAGAGACATGCATGCTATGACCCCAATCATTGCTAGAATTAAATACCTAGATGCGTTGGACATCCCTTACAACTTAACCACATAGAAGGCTTGTGGAGAATGACGCACCACCCACTTCTACAGCCGAGGTTAAGAGCCAACGCCTGGCGCTGTCTGAGAAGGACCTATAGGACGGCGGACCACTCCAATTCCCTCCACGCAACCTGCGCAGTATGTAAAGGGGAGGGCTCCCTATATCACCGCCTAAAACATGCCCCCAACCAAAACCATATGGCAGGAAGTCGCGCGCCTGCTTAAGATATAAAACGAGCAGGAATTTTCTATAACAAAGAGCCTCCTCGCGCTCCAGATTGAGTTACCAATCCCATCTACCCTCCGCTCCCTAATGATACCCATTGCAATGTGGACAATCCACACCATTGCATTAGATGCGTTCAGGGGCATGGTCCCAACCATCCATGGGGTTATCAACAGGTTCCGCGTCCACTTACTGGAGCACTTCAAAGCCTGGCTCTATGGATATATGAGGCAAGGCAACAGGCGCTCATAGAATTGTGGTTCCCACTCTGGTTCCTCCGCACAGATCCCTTCCTTCACACCTGCTCCATAGCAGGGGAAACCCCCTCAGAGTAGCATATTAACCCCCATACCTGGCAGTTCCGCTGGCAACAGGGATAACCTGAGTACCCTGGGGTGCCCAATTTTATCTATCTTCGTTTTCCACACATACTCGGTAATGTTCATCTCCTGGTTGGCCTTGCCTCGGTTAAATAAAAGGTTGCTAACTAGGCAGTTGTTGGATTTTTGCCCATACTCCCAGCTGACTAGATTACCAGGGATTGCTAGGGGGTAATTCCCTAATGTGAAGTGAATTGGATATCAGTTGACCCTGATTTCAGGTTAACTATGTTTGGGGGATTTTAGGTTAAACATCTGTTTCAGATCCATCAGGGATCTATCTGGATGAATGCTTATGATCTTGTCGGGCAGAGTTTCTGATGAAATAGGGGCATCTGATAGTTGATTAACTATCAGGTGTACCAATTGGGATCAGTCAGTTTTCATCACTGATCGATTTGGAACTTAAGAATCATGTTGCAAGGCAAGTGATGCCACCTGCAACTAGCGAATTTATCAGTTGGTTTTTGACCTGCCTTAATGGGTAACAAGTCCCATTACCTAAGCAGGTTGCTTGCCAAATATGGTTGATTCGCTTGTATTGAGAGGAAAACGTTAGGGACTCGTTTTTCACTCTTTTCTTTTTTAGGTCTTGAGGATATCCAATGACGGAATCCTAGCCAGGATGGGGAAGACCATCGATACTGAGATTAGGATGGTTAATTCAATGACAATGGCTGACTTTTAATCAAGGAGGTGCCAACTGAGGGTTGGGCACCGAATTCACCACTATAAATTCCCTAAAGAATTCACTAACAAAAAATCATCATTTACATATCAGATACTAGAGTATTATCTTAATATACTTCATCAGAATCCATTTTGAGTTCTATTCTTTCTTAAGGAAATTATTGCTGTGTGCTCTAATTGGGAGACTTTTAGGTAATAAGTATGGATCTGATCGGGGATCCAGAAGAAAAGCTTAATTGAATAGGTGATTGATGCCAACTATGAGTCATAGAGAGAAACTGTAAACAGGGATCTGAGCGTAGATTGAGTAAGTGTTACCAGGTAATGAATCCCTATTCAGGAAATCATAAGTATTTTGAGAGGAAATACCGGTCAAGCGTTGGACCAATTTCTAGTACTATAATTCAACTTTGGATAATAGTCATGATACTATTATCAACAAATATATCATCTACTATAATACAAAATGGAGAAATGCACAACCACCTAAATCTGTGCAGTTAATATATTTATAGGGGTTATTAAATGAAATAATCAGAAAACCTCTTATCTTAACAATTTGGTGTTCACTACTGGGGTGTAGTTGAATAGAAAAGATTAGAATGAGATGTCATATAAAGACAAGATAAGAAAACTATGGATGTAGTTGCCAACCATTAACCAAAATGCCCTGAACTCAGTGGATCATCGGTAATTTACAGCCTTGGAGGAGACAGTTGCTAAGACGGAGGAAGGGGTCAATAATGTCACGAGTTTTGGAAATGAGTTACTTGGAAAGGTAACGTCTTTAAAGAAGAAAGAAGGGGACTTAGTTTGAGAAGTCTTATTTCTGAAAATGGAGCATGAAGAAGATCACATTCATTTAAGAGCATTCAGTGCATATATTGAGTGGCTGATTAAACAGGTCGAGGTGTTGAAGACTTACAAATGTGAATGTGAGCCATATGTGGTGACCAAAGCCAAAATAAGGCTCCCCATATGCTCATTGGGAAGATGACTAACCCAAGAAACACGCTACCCACTTTCACTGCTAAATCAGAGATGACCCCTGAAATTACTCCCCAAGTGAGCTGAGTAGCTGAACCAAGAAAGGTGGCTAGAGAAACCTTGGAATAATTCAAATTGACACCAAAATTGCCAACTTTCCATTGGTATAACGCCCCAGCGTTTTTCTTATTGTTAATATGACAATGTACGGATATGGCAATTGCCAAAAGGCATTGATGGTGATGAATTTCCTAGGTACTAATTGTCAAAAACTAGTGTTGCCCCATTTAAAGGGACAGCTGGTCATATGCAAAGGCAAAAGTGGCCATTGTGAATTAGTTTGGGAAGCATGACGCAAATGTTGAAGTGCAAACAAGAGTTTATGGGCATTCAATTCTATAAAGATGAATCCTTAGCAAGCTTTGCTGATCGTTTCTACCTGGAATCGCTAATCCAGGTTGGAGCAAAAGTGCTGGATGATTTTTGATGCCCAAATTGCACTGCAAGCAGCCCTTTGGCCCTTCCGCAATTTACACTGAATGATGTCTTCCATGTTTACAACAAAATTTACCCCCTCTTAGATGGTAGACAACTTGAAAATATTGGAAGCTACCTTTGATGCCCCAAATAGAATTTTTAAATCAAACCCAGTACAAAATTTGAATCCCATGAAGTGGAATGAGGGCTCTAAGGAAATGAATAATTAAACTTTACTGGGGAATAGGCCTGAAGACTTTAAATGGATCAATAAGGAGGAGAACCTCTGTTACCAGTATGGAGGAAAAGTGCATTTTGCTGTGCACTGCACGTAACCCAAGGATAAAATTAAGGTGGTCCAAGTGAAAGAGCCTGAAACCATTAAGGAGTTGGGAAAAGGGCCCACAGCCTAGACGGGGATCAGTCTAGAGCTGCAGAGAAGCCTGTTCCTCCCAATATTATGCACGATGAAATTGACAAAAGCGATCTGTTCGTGGATGAAGACGTGCAGGATCAGCTGTATCAATTAGTTAATATGGACGTGAATGCGGTAACAAAATCCAGGTTGAAGGGGATGGATTCAAGATAGTCAAAGAAGTTGCCCGGCCATATGCCCAACAACTTGCAGACAATATTCAAACTTCAGATAATCCTGAAGAATTGACCAAAGTTCAATTAGATGAGGCAAACCTGTCAATCCCCCTCAGCGCAATCATGGAAGCATTCCCTGATTTATTGGAGCAAATCATTAAAACCTTTGATTCAGCTAATAATGCTGCTTTACACTCAGTAAATACTATCTTATAAAACTCCAAGTGTACATATATAGATATACAAGTGAATTGAGTATGGCTTTGGGAAATAATCGACAGTGGAGCGCCCATTAATATTGTCTTGACCACGTTGGGGAAAAGGATGAAGATCTCGCTGGCTTGGAAAACAAGAAAGAGTATGGGACAGCTGGGCTGAATACCATCAATTTATGTGGAGCGTACAGCGCTCTACCGCTTCAATTTGGATCCTTAGTGGTATCTGCTCCAGCAATAGCTTTGGCCAATCAAAACTATGATATTATGATTGGTACAGAGTTTCTATGAAAGTATAGAGTCAAATTTAACTTTGAGGATAACATATTGACCATTTTGTTTCACACGTTACTTTAGTCTATCAGAATAATGGGGAAGCTCCACTTAGTATGAGAAATAACTTTATCAACTTGATATTCAATGACGGCATTGTCCCAATTTGATACAAACTAGTTGTCCAGAAGTGACAAGAAATGCTGACAGAAATTATAGAAAATTGGGGAATTCACTGAGGATCAAGAATGCAAAAACCATACCGCTGGGATCACAAATAATAGTCGACATGGGGTTGACATTAAAGATACTGGAGCAGTTAAATGGGGAGGTCAGAAGCCCCAGGAAGAAGGCCAGAGTAGAGCCTTGGGTGGCTCCTGGAACACTAGTGGTGGCCATGGAAAAATTCGAGTTTTACTGGAGAATTTAAGCTAAAAACCAATGAAGAGTGAGAAGAATAAGATCGTCACATTTGTTCACCTAATCCTGACAGCCAAACTGAGGAAATTCATTGATTTTGGAACCATTAATGAGATGGGATTACCAGACGGGGTAACTGAGAGTATCAATATATTGGTTGATTGAGAGCAACTCGCTGATCTGACAGAAGGACAGCAAGAGGAGGTGCTTGAATTATTCAAAAAATTTTAGGAAGTATTTGCCCAGGATGACCACGATTTGGGATGTACAAGAGATGTGATCCACAAGGTTGATACTGGGGAAAATTTACTGATCAGGATAAGTTCAAATTGATGTTCAAAGGCAAAAGAAGTGGTAGTGGAGGAAAAAATCAGCAAAAATAGTGAAGCATGGGCTTCTAGTTCTGTCGTTGAGTCCCTGATTGAGTCCAATTCTTATCATTAAGAATAAGGATGACTCTAATCATGCGGTGATCGATTATCAGAAGCTGAACAATATTATTAAGAAGGATTTGTATCCCCTACCATAAAATTGATGATGCAATAGATCAATTGGGAGAAATGAAGTATTTCTCTGCGGTGGATCTAATATCAGTATAGAGGCAAAACAATTTGCCAAGAGAAGACCAATAAAAACGCATGAATATCACCGCGCAGGGGCTTTATCAACAGATGAGGATACCCAGGGTCTGTGCAATGCGCCTGCGATGTTCCAGAGGGCCATGGATGCTATCTTGTATGACTTAAAGTTGTCATGCATTCAGTTGTACTTGGAAGATATAAATGTGTTCAGTAGGACGTTTATAGACCATTTTCACCACTTAGAAGAAGTGTTCAAGAGACTATTCACAGCCAACCTAAGATCAAGATGAGGAAGTGTCACTTCTTCAAGAAAGAATTGGAATACCTTTGTTTTTATCAACTCTAGTGGACTGCAGCCAAAAGCCCAGAAGAAAGAATCCATAGAACAGATGGCTGTCCCAAAGATAGTCCGAGATATCCAAGTGTTCCTTAGAATGGTCAGATACTACAGAAGATTTATTTGGGATTTTGCCAGAATCGCCAAGCCATTTTTCCATCCGCCGAAGGATCCAAAGAAAGAAGATGTTTGGAATGAAGAAGCACAGAAATACTTTGATGAGTTACACCAGTACTTGATAGATTCTCCAATTTTGAAATATACAAATTTCAATCAAGAATTCATTTATAAAAAAGTGATGCTTGTTGACAGTGATTGGCGCCATATTGAGCCAAGTAGATGAACTTGGGGATGAACATCCAGTAGCGTATGTGAGGCAGACACTTTCAGCTGCTGAGAGAAACTATACCATAACTGAGCGTGAATTCCTTGAAGTCATTTACGCCTGTAAACAGTTTAGTGTTTACATCCATGGAACGCACTCCAAAGTGGTGATGGACCACTCCTTGTTGCATTGGCTTCAAAATTTATGAGAACCAGGACAACTGGCCCAATGGGCATTGAAGTTAAAGGCTTACAATTATGAGATTGTCCACCAAGCAGGGGCTTCTCATCAGAATGCGAATGGCTTATCGCAGTTACCAATAATCCAGATGGTATACCAGCAGGTGGATGAGCTATTCCAGAGAATCGTCAACTGACAAATCAGGAAATGAGCCCTGAGAAATTCAAAGTGCACTTTGAAAAGCGATGGAAAACACTGAGACCATGGATGGACAAATTTTTAAGATGATCAATGGGAAGTGATTACTATTCCCAATTTGTAGGAACAAGTGGCTATGGTTCAAGCTGCTCATAAGGTTTTTGGGCACATAGGCCTGAGAAAAATGACCAACTATATTCGCCAGTACTACTACTGGGTGTCCATCAACTATGTTGTAGTGGACAAACTGGCTTGCTGTGTGGAGTGCCAGTTGCACAAGCCACATAAGAATATCACTGGATACTGACTCGTCCACCATGGTTTGCATGCATATGGTGCCTATTGATGTCATGGGACCACTGACAATGAGCACAGGTGGAGTCAATTGCATAATAGTTGCAATCAACCATATGACAAGATGGGTTAAGACAAAGGCCCTGGAAAAAGTCGATGCTAACAGTGCTGCAAAGTTCATCCTAGATCAAGTAGTATACTAACACGGATGCCCGCAGGTATTGCTGAGCAACAGGGGGACAAATTTCATATCTCATGTGATCCCAAAACTAAATAATTTAATGTGGATCCAAGTAGTTGTGTCTGTACCCTACTGGCTGGAGACAAACAGACTGGTAGGACATGTTAATGGGACGCTGGCTGCAACGCTGGGGAAGCTAGTTGCAGGAAGAATTTCCACGTGGAGAACTAACCTGAGTTTGATGATATTTGCCTACAATATTAGTCATCATACAGCGATGAGAAAAACATCATTTGAGTTACTATATGGGAGGAAGGCTACGTTGCCACTTATTTATATCTTGTGGTGAGCCCAACATTGGGGATGAGTGCAAGCAGTACCTGAACCAATTGACAAACATCCTTATTGAGATGTAATCACAAGCATTCAATACAACTTTGAAGAAAAGGATACAAGCAAAAATGACGGATAATAAGAACTGGTCATCCTTATCAGAATACCAAATAGGCGAAAGAGTTGGCTATTGCGATACACATGGTTTTGGGGTTAAGAAACAAATTGGATGCATTGTGGTCAGGTTGTTCAAGATTATTGCCAAGATGGCAATGGATGCTTACTCCATCAAGAACCCCTTGGATGAAAGAATAGTAAATTGAGTCCATGTTAAGTATTTAAAGCAATGGATCAAGGAAAAAACAATAATAATAAAAGTGTTCCCAAAGGACGCTAAACCATTAAGCTGTTTGTGTCCTAATTATTTGGTTAAGTCCAAATATAGGACCACTAAACCAAACTAGATGATTAAGTCTAAAAATATAAAGACCTCTGAAACATAGAAAACTGGTAGGTCTAAGTATGCCTAGAATCCAGTTTGGGAAATAAAATAAAAAGATGGACCGCTGAACTGAAAAAAGGTCAAGTCTCAGGGGAAAAAGAAGAAAAAAAATAAAAAATTGATAAAAATATTGAAAAAAAAGATTTTTAAAAAATGCATAGAAAACCAATATATTTTTATAATTTTTATTTTTTATTGGTTATCCTTGATTTGGGATAATTCCACCTATGTCATCTCTTGAGGGGAGGGTGAATTGCAGTAGGAGTAAATAATCCATCAAAATTTATGAATGATTGGATGCTAGCGAGGGCTAGACCTACTCAAAACCAAGTTCATTGAGCAGACGCAGATTTTCGAGAAAGTGACTAGGGGAAGAGAAATTAAAATGTCAGAAGATGCCAAATGAATACCCCAGAGTGGGGAGGGAAGCACCAGTACAAGAAGAGGTTGTCAGTGAATAACCCCAAGTAATCCTGATATGGCACTGGAGCTGAAAGATTAGTCTTTAGCACTTGCTGATTGGCTTTTTCAAGAACACTGGACATATGGGCTGACAACAAGCGCGGGATACTAGGGGGAGTTTGTCAAATCATGCCCCCTATCAAAGCCATCAGTTGGAAGATAATTATGGGATGTGCCAGAAATGAGATAGTCGTGCAAGGAGCAAATGGCATCCTAAAAGTGGCGACTATGAGCTTCTTGGAAGTTGAAGCAGAAAAAGCAATGAAAACCCGGAGAGGCTGGAAGCTCTGTGACCCAACTTCAAAGAACTTGTCTGGCAGAGCAAAGAGCATAGGCTGCAATATCCCAATATAGGATGTTTTCAAAATCAGAAGAATTCAGAGCTATGGACAAAGCCTTGGTGACTTGGGTCCTTAATTCTGCATAGGGGAGTTCAAAATGTATACTGTTGCCAAAGGTTAGTTTAGTAGCCAAGAGAGCTAGCTTGTAATGACTGAGTAAGAAGAGGAACTCTAGAATTAAGTCTAATTTGGTGAGGAATAAATGATCGAGAGTGAAGGGCATTGCTTCAGGAGGTTTAAAGATGATGTTAAGGAGTATCTGATAAAGGAGCCAAAACCAGGAGAGTTTTGAAATCTAACTCAGGAATCGATAACAGAGTAAGGATTGGTTGCAACTCTTTTTGACAATCACTAACCTGGTTTCAGCGGGGTTGATTACCATTTTCAGTAATTCCGCAGAAAGACTGGCTACTGGTATTTGACTAGGAGTATGAGCTCTGAAAGGACCATAGAAAAGGTACTGGCATGCAGATAAACTCATCTACTGGAAGAGCTAAGATCTTGATCAGACAAGCTATTGAGCAGCCGTTGATACCAGGACTCCAAATTTGATATAAGAGCTAGATGAGAAGGGGGATGGTAAACTTATAATGATAGTCGACATTATGCACTCTGAAGTCAATTAAGCTCCAATTTTGGAGAAATTAATCTCAAAATTAATGGGTTAAGCTAACCAGAGAAGAACTAATAATGATATGAGCCAAGAGGTTATTAAGAGAAAATAACAAAGGTGAAAATAAATCAGCACTCTTAATAGGGCCACAATACAAACATTAATAAAAAAATTCTCCTGTCAACCATGAGGAGAAAATCAGGAAATTGAGGACGTCAGACCAAGAATCCTGAGTATTCCAGCGGGTCATATGCCTGATGGGGGGAAACCAGATCCTGGGATTAAATCATCATGAGTAAACTGATCAGCCTGGCATGATAGAAGGTCATGGGGACTGCACTCTGAGTAGGTGGTAGCAAGGAGGAAGAGAGCCACATGCTGAAGGTCATCCTAAGCAGCGTTGAGTACTGATGATCAACTACGCTAGAACATAAGAAGTATTCAACTGAGTGTCCAGAGTGGTGTTCTCCTGCACTGATCCTTTTCTCACTGGATATCTAGGAAAGAGGGGGGATGTGTTGTTTTTTTGCCCATATTCCCAGCCGACTAGATTACCAGGGATTGCTAGGGGTTAATTCCTAAATGTGAAGTGAATTGGATAACCGTTGACCTTGATTTTGGGTTAACTATGTTCTTGGAATTTTAGGTTATTTGCCTGGCTCAGATCCATTGGGATCAAACCGGATGAATGCTTAAGATCTCATTGGGAAGAGTTGCCAACGAAATAGGGGCATCTAATAGTTGATTAACCACCAGATGACCAATTGGAATCAGTCAGGTTTCATTACTGAATGATTTGAAATTAAGGATCAAGTTGTGAGTTGAGTGATGCCGCCTACAACTAGTGAATAAATTATTGGGTCATTACCTACCTTAATGGGTAACAAGTCCCATTATCTAAGCAGGTTGCTTGCCAAATATGCTTAGTTGGATTGGATCAAGAGGAAAACGTTAGGTACATGTTTTCTGACTCACTTTCCGTTTTAGGTCTCAAGGACGTCCAATTGTGGAAACCTAGCTAGGATGGGGAAGACAATTGCTGATGAGATTAGGATGGGTAATTCAATGGCAACGGCTGCTGTTTCATCAATGAGGTGCCAACCAAGGGTTGAGCACCAAATTCCCCACTATAAATTTTCTAAAGAATTTACTAATAAAAAAAGATCAATTACCAAATTAATTACTAGAGTATTATCTTAATATACTTTATCAGAATTCATTTTGAGCTCTATTCTTTCTCAAGGAAATTATTGCTGTGTGCTCTAATTTGGAGACTCTTTAAGATAAAGAGTAAGGATATGATTGTGGATCCATAGAATAAACTGGATTGAATAGGTGATTGATGCCAGTTATGAGTCATAGAGAGAAAATGTAAACAGGGATCTGAGTGTAGATCGAGTTATGCAGTACCAAGGAATAAATCTCTATTCAGGAAATCATAAGTATTTTGAGAGGAAATACTGGTCAAGCGTTGAACCAATTTCTAGTACTATAATTCAACTGAGGATGTAAGTCGCCATACTATTATCAACGATTAATCAACTACTATCATACAACGTGGAAAACTGCACAACCACCCAAACCTGTGAAGTTAATATATATAGGGGTTATTAACTGAGAATAATCAGAAAACCTATAAATTTTAACAGAAGTCAATCTGGAAGGCAGTGAAAGATCCTGATCGTATGGGGCCGCATAGGTCCTCAAGGCACTATATCCTTAAACGCCCTAAATATTGACGCTTTCTAACTCAACAAATTAGTCTATATTCGCCCCACCTTTTTTCTTTTTAACCTTTACGCTAGTTTAAGGCTTCAAGCCCATTTTTGAACTTCCGTGTCAGTCAAGTGAACCGCTAAGCTGATTAAAGTGGTGCTCACTACAAGGGGCTCTGAGTTGTCCATGTGAAAGCGTCTATAATGAATAACAGAGAATAAAACCAGTCAAGAAAAGGCAACCTGCTGTTCAGGCGAGAAGCCTCACCCATTTGATTAGTACCTTGTACCAAAAGTACCACCCATGAAGCCTGAAAACTTATTGTTTCAGGCCAAATTACAGCTCATTCAACCTTCTGTAGATGGCAATCAGTACCAAATTCAGCATAAGAATCTTTTACAAACTTATATAACAGTTACTAAATGGCGTTTATTCTGTAAGCTGCTTGAGTAGCTCCCACGCTTCTTTGGTGCCTTCTACCATGTGGGATCAATAGACTTTAGACCAACTACCAGAAGGATAACTATCAGGGTTCTGAGTGCTATCTTCAAAAATTAGTCCATTGTTAAAATTTATGGGCTTTTCTTGATTTTTCACTAATATCAACCCCTAATTGATAACTGCACAGGTTTGATGTTGTGCAATCCTTTGTGTTATCTAATAAGATATTTGATTGATAATAGTATGAAGACTATTCTCCATAGTTGAATAGATCACTAGTGTTGGGTCCAACGCTTGACCAGTATTCTCCTCGAAATATTAAAGATGTCCTCAATAGAGATTTATTCCATTATCACCCTAACTTGATACACGCTCAGATCTTAGTTTACAGCCCCCCTCTGGTGACACACAGTTGATAGCCATTCCTTTCCAAGCTCAGCTTCTCTTCTCTGGATCCTTTATCCTTACTCTTTATCTTAAAGAGTACCCAATTAAAGCACACAGCAAAAATTTCCTTGAAGATGAAAGGAACTAGAAATAAGTTCTGCTAAAGTATTTCAAGCACTAGTTGTGCTCAACCCAAAATGTGGAGCCGCCACACTTCTTTATTTGTAAATATGTCAAATAAAGGGATTATTAGAATAAAAGCCCTGATATGGCACCTCAGCTAACAGCTTAGGAAGCCATATCGGAAGGTGACGAAGCTTTGGGTAAACTTTTGTCTGGCGCCCACTTTAGCTGGCAGACCATGGCAGACAACATTGGGGTTGGAGCATCAGTAACCTGTGGCATAAGGAGGTATAATTGTGGGTTTTCTTTGGTAATGAAGCCGGCGGTGTCCATTGCACAACATTTTCACCAAGTTGATGCTCAGAAAAAGTGATGAGAGCAGGCACGCAAGTAAATGACTTTTTGTGACGGCGGGTTACAGGATAGTTAGGGTCAAAAAGAGAGGTTTTTTCCGCATTGATGCAGGTGCAGCTCGCACCAAAAGCCATCTCCTCTATCTCATACTTCGCTTGTTCCTCAAAATCATGAGGGAAATTGGGGATAGGGATACTCTCAACTAGGTGTTCCATTGACCCATGGAATTACTGGCAGAGTAAGGTGTTGGCAGAAGCTGCAGCAGCTTTGACTGCCATTTTATTTATATTTTTATAAATGGGATAACCATTTTTAGGATGAAAACGGTGGGGGCAAATTTTGGAGAATTGATGAAAAACTCTCAGATGCAAAATCCAATTTAACGTTATACAACTGGTCAATTTTATCAATCCAATCAAGAAACTTGAAAGGATTTGACTCAGCTAACTCTGGCCCAGCCACTGGAGTTGGCAAGTTGGCCAAACCTGATTGGCTGTGAACTGTCATCCATGGCAGCTCAGCTGAAACTGTTTCAGCCATCAGCTCAGGTTGCCATAGATTGACCAAATTTTTAAAATTTTTAAAATTTTGATTGGCTGCAGCTTTGGAAGCCACACCAGAATTCACTGAGGTTGGGGGTGGGGGAATTGAGGCCCACTCGAAAAATTTGGGTGTGGTAGCAGCTGAACTAATGCCAGAGGGGGAGCAGCAGAAGCGGCAGAGGTGTAAACTTTAGGGCAATTGTGCTTTGAGTGATAAAGCTTGAAGCTCAAGGGGCAAATGGTGTGGCCATTCTTGACGTGCGCCCAGAATGGGTGATCAGGGGTGGATCTGATCACCATACGAGAAAGAATTGTGAGTAGGATAATGTGATGGAATGGGTGGATCATCAATAAGCATGGGCCCTGCCAGACAATCTTCTCCGTTCAGAACCACAAATTGAAGCATGGGGTCTGCACCAGAAATGGCCAAAACCTCTATGAACTCATGGCGGAGGCATTTGGGGGAAAGTTGGCAACCCAGTGAACTGGACCACCAAAATGGCTTCATCCAGGAGTTGGGTGAAATGGTAGGGAGTGGAAATTTTTAAAAATTAATGGCAGCTTAGATGCTGCCATTAATTCAGCTTCAGAATGGAAGCCAAGATTAATATTCCCCTTGAATGGGAAAAATTAATAAAGCTTGTGGGTTTATACACCGCTGTGTCCATCTTGATGATGGACGTGCTTGCATATGGGAAAAGATTCCCATATTTGACCCAAAGGCCAAAGCACAAATTGCTCCGTGGGTGCATCAAAGGGCTCCAGAGAACTGCTTTGGAGCTTGCAAGGTGGTGGGCCAAGTCCCAAAGGGGGAAATAACGCCTGGTAGCATTGGGAGGGCTAGCAGAGCCAGCCTGGGCACAATTTAGTGGTGGCTAAAATACACCAGCAGGCAGTGCACCACCGCTCCATGCCAGGGCACAAGGCGTCAAAAGCATTGACATTTCAAGATCTTTGCTAAGCAGTCATGTTTTGCATTTTTTTAATAATCTGAATTCAGCTTCAACTATAGCTATTGAAGCGAAAGAAAGATTAAATTTTTGCTAAAGTATATTTTTATTAAGTGATTTCTTAAAGGAATTTATAGTGAAAATTTGGCTCCCACGACTTTGGTTGGCACCAGAACAGTGGAATGGAAGCCGTTGCCATTAAATTACCCCTTATCATCTCATCAGCGATGGTATTTCCCATCTTGGCTAGGATTCCATCATTGGACATCCTTGAGAACTAAAATGGAGATTCATAAAACATGTCCCTAACGTTTTTCTCAATCAAAGTGAACCAACTATATTTGGCAAGCGACCTGCTTAGGTAATGGACTTGTTACCCATCAAGGCATGTTGCAAACCATCTGATCAATTTTCTAGTTGCAGGTGGCATCACTCGCCTCACAACTGGGTCCTTAAATTTCCAATCAGTAGGTGATGAAACCTGACTAATCCCAATTGGTACACCTGATAGTGAATCATTGATCAACTGCTATCAATTTTGAGCAAATAAAGATAAAAACAAGTTTATTTATCACCACAACTTCAACGCACCAATCTAAAACTTATGTCCTTGGATCACCCACCTGCTGCCACAGTATGGGGCAGTAATACTCTACTCACTAGCATTTACCACCCAGCAGGCAAAAACGTGCGGACTGGCTCGTCCAGTCCATCAAATATAGCTGGCTGCTATGTCCCTCAAAGTGACTTAGTACTCCACCTCACACGAGCCCACCCAACCTGCCCCACCCCCTAGCCCTAGCCTAATCCAATATTTTCTTTTGCCTTCACTTCAAGTATGGCTGTCTCTTCCCATACACCACAAAGTAATAATTGATCTGGCAATGACCACCTTTGCGCCAGAAGGGTTTATCAACTTCCTCCCTTATAAAAGCTATTTTGATATTGGATTCCCCACCAAAGAGGATGCAGCTGCTACTGCAGCTACACCATTAATTTATAAAAATACCCCCATTACCACCACCCAAACACGCCTCCCATATAATACACACGTGTGGTACCTTTTGTGAACCTCCCCTCACACCTTCCCCCTCAAACACTTTATGAGGAGTTGATGTCAGGGTTATACACATATGGTGAAAACCCTATCCTCCAATCCATTGTCCAAAGTGGTGCTGAACGCCGTGTGTCACCTCGGGCAATGGCCAACATTACCCCCTACTAGCTTAACATGGCCCAGAAAATCTCACCGCGTTCCTATATCCCATCCGCACCTGACTATTTCTTTTGGGCCCACACCAATAATGGTCACACAATTTCCCCCCTCTGCTATGAATTGGACCACACCAAAAAGGTATTCAATATAATTCACACCCTGCAAACATGGCCAACACCACCCATGAGGCCACACCAACAGCGTTAGAATGGAAATTTTGGCTGCCCTCACCCCCATAGGCCATTCACTTGAATCAGAAGAAAAATGTGGCACCTCAAACCCAAGCTGGCTAATGCACATTCATGCCAACCAATTGGGTGCAGGCTTGGACCACTGTTCAATCCAGAAAATCGCCTGCCCCAAAACTTACTCAACCAAAGTCACCTATCACCATATCTTCCCAAATCAACCAAAATACATGGAACTTATTGGAGGAAGTGACTGAATAGGGTGAAATTGTCCCACCACCAAGTTATCTAATTTATTTAGCACCCAACCTTAATAAAGACATTGATACCACAGCCCTGATAACCAATATGTCCCAAACATAAAACCTTTTTCCAAAGTGACCACCAGCTTGCCGAGGTCACAGAGGCCTCACCCAATAAATCCTGTTTTCGCATACTGTGTGCAAAAATTAGTCATGGGATTTAAAAAAGGGCTTCACCCCCCTTGTTCCCCTCTGATTTTCCTCCTACCACAAAAGAGGAAATCCAACGCCTCTATGAAACTGCACCACCACTGTCAAGCATGTCTCTGAACTGGAAGATTTTCCCCCATCCTCATGAATCACAAGAGCCAATACTGCGAAATCAGAACAACTTCTCGACGCCCACATCCAGGCTGAACACCGTGTTGCCAAACTCATAGAGCTTTGATCCAGGCCCAAATTGTCAAACTCAACAACTATCTACTCCATCTCAATCCTCATCCTGAAGATGCCCCAACCCCCTTGCTCTCAGCATTGATCCGCCTCTACAATTCTGAGCCTGATGATCCACCTGATCCACCCTCCCCCTCTGTCATGATGGGATAAGCAGCTCACCGCTATGCTACTTGGTAGGTAATTTTCTCTTTTAATTTTGTGTCTCAATGCCTGAAAAGGTTTGTAAATTCATGTTTTATTTTTGGTTAGTTTAGTTTTGGAGTTTCAGTTTTGGTATTGTTTGTCCCCTGGTCAGCTTTTTCTCAGTTAAATAAGATAATCATTGATTAACTATTAGATGCCCCTTTTCATTGGCAACTCTGCCTGATGAGTTCTTAAGCATTCACCCAGACAAATTCCTGATGGATCCAAACCAGGAAAATTACCTAAACTCCCATAAACATTGTTAACCTGAAATCAGGGTCAACTAATATCCAATTCACTTTGGCATAGTGAATTATCCCCGAGCGACGCATGGTAATATAGTCAGCTGGGAAGATGGGCAAAAATCCCAACACATCCCCTCTCTTGCCTAGATTTCCAGCGAGAAAAGGATCAGGACAGGAGAATACCACTTTGGACACTAGGTAAAATACATTTTAGTTCAATTAAAGGAAAGTATTTTGGTACTCAATGCTTGGGATGAACTTCACCATGCAGCTCTCTTCCTCTTCCTCCTCACCACCACCTACTCAGAGCGCGGTTCCCATGACCTTCTGTCTTGCCAGAATAATCATTTTTACTTGTGATGATATTAATCCTGGGATCTAGTTTTCCCCATCAGGGCATATCACCACTGTCATATTCAGGATTCTTGGTCTGACATCTTCAATTTCCTGATTTTTCTCCTCGTCCTCAACAGGAGATTCTTGCCATTGATGTTTGTTTCACAGCACAGTTGATAATGTTCATTTATAATCACCCTTGTTATTTTCTCATAATAACCTCTTGGCTCATATCATCCTTAATTCTTCTCTAGAGCTTATCTCATTAAATTTGAGATTAATATATCTGAAATTAGAGATTAATTAATTCCAGAGTGCATAATGTCGACTATCATATAAGTCTAACATCCCCCTTTTATTTAGCTCTAATGTCAAATTTGGATTCTCGGTACCAACAACTGCTTAATATCATGTTTAATAAAGATCTTTGGCTCTTCCAATTGATGAGTCGCTCTGTGCACCAGAACCTCTTCTATGGTCCTTCCAGGATTCATACTCCCAGTCAAGTATCTGTGGCCAGTCCTTCTGTGGAAATACCGTAAACAGTATCCAACTTTGATGAAAACAGGGTAGAATTTGTCTCAAATGACTCGTGACCAATCATTCCTCTATTATCTATTCCTGAGTTAAATTTCAAAACCCTCTTGGTTTTGGTTCCATTTAAAGATTCTCCTACCATTATTATCAAACCACCTGAAGCAATGCCCTATGCTCTTGATAGATTGTTTCTCACCAGATTGGACTTGATTCTGGAGTTCCTTTTATTATTCAGCCAGTATTAAAAGCCAGCTGTTTTGTCAACTGAACTAGCCATTGGAAATATTAAACATTTTTAACTCCCTTATGCAGAATTGAAGTCTCAAGTAACCAAAGCTCTGTCCATAGCTCTGAATCCCTCCAATCTTGAGAACATACTAGATCAAGACGTTGCAGCCTATGCTCTTCACTTTGCTGGCCAAATTCTTCAAAGTTGGGCCATGAAGCTTCCAGTCTCTCCCAGCTTCCATTGCTCCTTCTGCTTTCACTTCTAAGAAGCTCATAGTCATTGTCTGCAGGATTCCATTTGCTCCCTGTACAACTATCTCATTTCTGGCATGTCCCCTCAGTATCTTCCCCTGATGGCTTTAATAGTGGGCATGATTTGGCAACACCGCCTAGTATCTCTTGCTCAATGCTGGTACATATGCCCAATGTTCTTAATGAAGCCCATCAACAAGCACTCAAGACCAATCTTCCAGCTCTGGTGCCATATCTGGATTACTTGGGGTTATTCACCGACTGCCTCTTCTTATTCTGTTGCTTCTCTCCCCATTTGGGGTATCACATTTGGTATGTTCTGAAATTTCCATCTCTCTTCCCCTAGTCGCTTTCTTGCAAGGATTGGCCTCTGCTCAATATGCTTGGTTTTGAGTAGGTCTAGCCCTCACTAGCATCCAATCTCACTATATTTTGACGGTTTGTTTACTCCTACTGCAATCCATCCTCTCTCCCACAAGAGGTGACATAGGCAGAATCATCCCCAAATCTAGGGTAACCAATTTAAAAAAAAATATAAAAAAGATCTTTTTCTATGCGTTTTTTATTTATTGCGAGGAAGGCCGACCATGGGATGGACACTTCCAAATTTGACCCAAAAGAGACAAAACTTAATAACAGGGAAGGCACCCCAGAGAAGCGATGCTATCTCTTGTTGCCAGCGGGAACGCTACTTATGGGGAGGGGAGGGAACGTGTGAAGGGGCCGTAGCCACAATTGAACACGTGTGGAGGAAAGGGCCTGATTTGATGTACCAAACTGGGAACCAGTAGGAGACCAGCTGTCAGCGATGTGGTGGGAGGTACCAAACATCCATGCCTGAAAGTGGTCCATCAAATGAGACCGGAATCTGTGGACAGATTCTGGGAGGGTGGGGGTGGAGCCTGCTATGGCATCCAAGACAATCGTGTGGATAGTCCACATGGTGATTGCAACCACCAGAGCACGGAGGGAGGGCGGAAGGGGGAGGCCATTGATAAAGCAAAAATATCTCTTGACATACTGAAGGGATGTGTTTGATCCTGGCCCAGCAGACGTTGAACTTCGCGCCATATCACTTTAGAGGTAGGACACTTCTCCAGGCGGTGGAACAGCGTTCCATACTGGCCACACACGATGCATGATGAGTGTAAAGCGTTAGAGCGCTCAGCCATATGGTACACCCGCCTCAGGCAGCGCCACACATGGGAACGGTTTTGAGGCTGCAACAGAGGATGGTGTGCGTAATTCCAGATAGTTTTTTGGGTCTCAATGGAGTAAGAGATGTCCATCATGTCCAGGTATTCCACCCTGGATAGGACATGGGGCTGTGTGGGGATCACGCCATCTTGGATGGGTAGCCCCTGTACCTCTTGTGTGAACTGAGGAGAGGGGCGGTCTCTCTGGGCTGTGTGTCCACTAACACAAATTCTCCACTCAGCGCTCCGCATGGAGAGGAGGATTCGTTTGTAGTGGGTTTTAGTCCCGTGAGGACCTGTGGCCGATGGGTGTGAAGCCAGGTATTTCATCAGGGAGTGAGGGTTCGATGGATTGTTGAGGCCCAAGGCGCGGGAGAAGTTGGAGTGGGCCGCGCGGGACCAGTGTTGGGAGGGGAGCGTAGGGGCGGTGATGGCCGCAATCCAGGTGCCCAGGATCTTGGCAGCATGGGCTTTGAAGTCAAGCAGGCCCATGCCACCATGATGATGAGGGCCAAACATGACCTCTAGCCATACTAGTGGTGGGCGGCCTGACCAAAGCCATCCTTGCAGCAGGGCATACAAGGATTTGAAAAATCTTGAGGAAGAAGGGGATGGCGTGGGCTCCAAACCAGACTTTGGAGAGGAGCATAGAGTTGGCTAAAACAACCCTGCCAGTAAGGGAAGTAGGGTGGGCTCTGAGGGAGGTGATGCGCTTTGTCACGTTGTCTAGAATATGACTCTCCATTACTGCTGATGCATACCCGCCTGCCTCCACCCACACGCCCAGAAGGCGGACCAGCCCTATGGTAGGGCGTAGCACGAAGGGGAGCACTAGTGGGGCGGTGTGGGGTGAGCTGGGAGGGCGAGCACGTGTGCGAGCAGATGGGCCAGGCTGGGCACTGGTTGCTGGGGCCCAGCAGGTTTGATACCGACCAAGGAGGATGATTTTGGTTTTGGAAGCGTTCAGTGCAGCATTACTTACTCGGGAATACTCCTGGATGAGAGCTTCAAGTGCGCGTGCATCTTTATTATTAAACACCCCAATTACACAGTCATCTGCAAATTCCATCATCTTGACTGGGGCTTGGCCTGGCACATGGACCCCAGTGAGTTGGGCATTCACATTTCGAAGTAGTGGGTAAAGGCTGAAGTTGTATAAGAGTGGGCTAAGGGGGTCCCCTTATCGCAAGCCCCTTTGAGGGTGGACTACTTCCGTTAGGAAGCCAGGGCCACGTACTGCCATTGTTGTAGATTCTGTGAGCAGCATCACCCAGTTGATGAAGCGAGGAGTAAGCGGAATTGATGGAGGCAGGCCCTGAGGTATTCCCAGTTTACTCTATCATAGGCCTTCTGTTGGTCCAGAATTTAAGTGCCCAGAGGCTGTGGACTGGCATGCGTTAGCCACAGAGTGCACGTTGTCCCAAATCGACCTTCTGGGCATTAAACTGAATTGTTCTGGGGAGATAGTGGCAGATGCTACAATCCCTAAACGATTAGCCATGATTTTAGTTAGAATTTTTGTATCCGTGTTAGTTAAAGAAATGGGGCGCCAGTTGGCTAAGTCTAGCTTGTCCCCTTTCTTGAAGAGTGTGACGGCGAAGGCCTCTTGTCCTCCTGGTAGGAGGCGCGTTTCCAGAAGGCTCTGGTTAAGTGAGGCAAGCAGTAGTGGGGATATATATTTGAAGTACTTTTTATAGAATTCATATGGAATGCCATCTGGGCCTAGGCATTTCCAGTTTGGTGCACCATGGATGGCTGTCCATAATTCGTTCGGAGTAATCAAATTCATTATTTCTGGGTATTGGGAAATGGTGTGGATGTGGGTTCAGTCGAGAAATTCCGCCACTTTGGCTGGCTGAATTGGATTGGATCAATATAGCTTGGAGTAATACTTTTGTGTTTTGATTGCCACTTTGGCTGGCATATCCGTGATGGAATCATCCGATCTTCACACCTGTGTTCAGGCCACGCTCTGGTGTGGTGCAAAATTTTTTTAAAAAAATATGTGGTGCACTTGTCACCCTCTGTGATGCGTTTGGCCCTGTACTGAACACAAACCTTATGTTTGTGTTGCCTTTTGAGCGCGTTGAGGTGGGCGGCTGCCTCTGCCCACTTCCAGCCCCATGCAGGGCTGTATCCTGTGGCTGGGATGTTGGACTCCAGGTGTGCCAACTCTGCCAGAGCGCGCGAGATGATGGCTGATGTGGCTCGTGAGCATCGGGAGGAGAGGTGGCAAGAGTGGCGGATGGTATCCTCTTTGAAGGCTGCCCATGTGGAGATGGGGTCCGCGCAAAACGGTGTAACAAACTCTTTTTCCAAAGTTGCTGATTCATGCAAGTGGAAATCCTGGTGACACAAGTTTGGGAGGGCGGAGTTTGCACCAATGTGGGGCCTTAGCCACTGTGACAGGTAGGTGGTAGGTTATTGAGACCAGCCGGTGGCTGGAGAATTTGATTTTTGTTGTTTGAAGTGGGAAATTGGGGTTGGAATTTTTCCAGCGTAAGGATAAGGTCTATGCGGGTCATGGAACTTAATTGGCCATTGTGAACGTGCAGTCACATCATGTTTTTGAGCAGCGGGGCTCGCTGCAGCAGCACATCCATTAACCCAAGGGTGGCCTTTAGAACACAAAGTTCTACATGACCCTGGGGGGCGTGGGAGGAGGAAGGCCAACGGTCCGTTGGTGTGTTTAGCCAATAGTTCATATCGCTGACTATGAAAGGGTCTGGGGGTAATGGGAGATATTTGACCGACGAGAAAAATTCCTGATGTTCTCATGCACAGGTTGGGGTGTAGATGTTGATGATAGCATGTGCCACGTCAGCCCATGAGAAAGTGACAATGAGGACTCGGCCATTGAAAAAGGATTCTTATGATAAAAATAATAAAAAATTGTTTTTCCAAACTAGCACCCCACAGTGCTCTGACCAAAAGGATAGGGATGGGAGGAGCATGGTTTCCAAGCATCCTTAGAACCTCATGGACAGTGGGACTCCTGGATGGCCAGGATATCCACAGGTAAATTTTTTAAAAAAACTCAGTTTCCTAGCCCAGGATGGTGAGGCCTTGAGTCCGGCGATATTCAATGTCCCTGAAGTGAAGGTTTCCCCCATTCCACCTTAGGTGCGGGGGTGGGCACCTGGGCCCACTAGCCTCCTCTAGATCCCCATGGGCCTTCATGGCAGCACAGGTGTTTGCAGCAATGCTATTGGTAGTTTTGTTGATTTTTTCAGAAAGGTTCGTGTTGGCTTTTGCCTTCACTTTTTGTTTCCCCAACGTTGGACAAATTTTTTGCAGTGCAGATGAGTTTGGTGCATCATTGAGCGGGTCAAAAAAATTTTCAGGTAGGTTGGAGACCAAGTCAGTTTTGACCAGAGCTTGGTTGCAAAGATTGGGTTAAATTGAGTTGCCCATTGGATCCTCAGATTGGGTGGCCCAATTGGCATAGGCTTCCTAATCTGATTGGTTGAGGGATTCCCAAGTTGCTTCTGCCGTGAAGGTTTCAATGTCCTCCTGGCGTTGGGAGTGTGAGATAGCAGTGGTAACTTTTGCCACTTCCTTAGCCGCGCCCGACGGGCCTGCTTGGCCTTCTTCCACTCTTGCAGGGATATAGGTTTTACCAGTAGGTAGCAGCCTTGTGCTCCCCACGGGAAAGCCTCTTTGGTGCTTGCAATTGGTTTTAGTGCACCTCTCCGCTGGCCATGGCCGCCGAGGGGTGCTCTTGGAATGTGATGCCCTCCTTGGTGGGGCATGCATGTGCCTTATGGCTGAACGCGTCACAGTGGGTGCAGATGGGGGGCGCGCTGTCCATGGTCACCCAGAATGGGTGGGTGGTATGCCCTTTGATATTTATATATGTGGAGTGCGAGATCTGGGTTAGGTCCTTCGCTATCTCCTCAGTTGGGGTCAGAACTGCGATGGCTTTGCCGGTGCAGAGGTGTGGCATCAGCGTAAAGCGTTGCATCTCAAAAGATTGTATTTTGCCATAAACGGTGAGACCATCTTTCAGGTGTTGCTCCAAAATGGCACGTTTTACCATAGTAGGCAAAAGCAAACGTGAGGAAAATTTGGTTTGATTTTGTCCATCTGGTGCATTTGGTTTTGATGACCCATTGCCCTTTGAGGAGGTTGATCACTACGCACACCACAGCAGCTTTGTCTGCTGCCTCCTTGTTTTTGAAACTGAGGTCCAGCCAACCATGTGACATGGAGTGAGGTGTGACGTACACCGCAGTTGGGAAAAAAGTGTGCACATCCCCACAAAATTTTTCCCATAGAGCTGTTTGTTGGATGTCCAAAACACACGGACTTCATATTCCACCGATGAGAGTGGTTGGGAGTGCGGCGTGTTGATGTACTGGTTGCATTGCACTTGCCAAGCGAGGATTTCTGGGGAAATAGTGACTGCCAGTTTTTTTAATTTTTTTTTCTATTCCGCCAGTTTCTCCAGGGCGTTTTTGAATGTTTGAGGCCGCGAGCCTACCACCTGCTCCTCTTACCTTAATTGCCCAACTGCTCCCTGAAATGGGCGCATACTATTCTCCTCTGTGAGATTATCAAACTAGAATCAGACTTGATTTGAATAAGTTGCAAAAGTGATTGCAACAAGAGAGAAAAGTTTTTTTCTATGCATTTTTTAATATACATATTCTTATCTTTTATCAATCTTTTGTTGTTTATTTTTTCTTCTTTTTTCTAAAGAACATGAACTTTTCTCAGTTTAGCGGTTCATCTTTTAAAATTTTATTCCATAAAAATAGCTTCTAGGTATACTTAGATCTGCCAGTTTTATATGGTTCAGAGGTCTTACTTTTTAAGACTTAACCATCTAGTTTGGTTCAGTGGCCTTTTTTTGATTTGACCAAATCATCAGGACATACCAATTTAATGGTTAAGTGGTCCCTTGGGAAATCTTTTTTCATTATTTTTTTATTGATCCACTGCTTTAAATACTTAGCACGGACTTGATTTACTATCCTTTTATCCAAGAGGTTCTTGATGAAGTAGGCGTCTGTCGCCATCTTAGTGATAATCTAAAACAGGCCCAAACACAATACATCCAACTTGTTTCTTCTCCTGAAACCATGTATATTGCAATAGGCAACTCATTAGCCTATTTGGTATTCTAATAAGACTGATTTTTTATTATCATCCATCATTTTCTCTCAAATCCTTTTCTTTGAAGTCTTATCAAATGCTTACAATTGCATTTTGATCAAGATATCTGTCAATCGTTTCAAGTACTGCTTTGCACTCATCACCAATGTTGGTTCCACCACTGAATATAAGATTGGCAGCAACGCGGCCTTCCTTTCATATAGTAACTCAATTGGCATTTTTCCCGTCGCCATATGATGACTTATGTTGTAGTCAAACGTCACGAAACTAAGGTATGTTCCCCATGTGGAAGTTATCCCTGTGACCAGCTTCCTCAGCATTGTGGCCAGCATCCCATTGACCCATTCTACCAGTCCGTTCATCTCTGGCTGATATGATACAGACATGACTCCTTAGATCCCCATTATTTTATTTAAACATGGGATCACATGAGATGTATAATTCGTTCCATTATCACTCAGCAAGAACTGCGAGCATCCATGTCAGTATAGTACTTGATCTAGGATAAACTTTGCAGTGCTTGTAGAATATACTTTCACCAGAGCCTTTTTCTTGACCCGTCTCATCAGATGGTCAATTGCATTTATTATGTATTTGATTCCCGGTACTCATGGTTAATGTTATATCACATCAATGAACACTGTATGCCAGGCAAATTCAGGGCGGATCAGTCAGTATCCAGTCATGTTCTTGTGTGGCTTATGCAAATGGTACTCCACACAACTAGGCAGATAGTCTACTACAACATAGTTGATGGATCCCAGTAATAATACTGGCGAATATAATCAGTTGTCTTCCATAGGTCTTAGAGCCCAACAACCTTATAAGTGGCTTGAACAATAGTCGCTCATTCCAATGGCTTTGGAAATAGTAATCACTTCACATTGATTATCTTGAAAACTTGTCCATCCAAGGTCTTAGTGTTTTTCATCACTTTTTGTAGTGCACCTTGGATTCCTGGATCTTGTCTTAATTTCTACATTGACCATTCTTTGGAAAAACTCATCTGCCTGCTGGTATACCACCTGGACCATTGGTAACCACAATAAGCCATCCGCTTTTTGATGAGAAACTCAAGCTTGGTTGACTATCTCATAATCATATGCCTGTAGTTTTAGTGCCCATTGGGCCATTCGTCCTTCTGGTTCTCTCAAATTGTTTAGCCAATGCAACCAGGAGTGGTCTGTCATTACTTAAGTGAGTTCCATTAATATACACCCAAAACTATTTACAGGCGTAAATAACCACAAGGCATTCACACTCAATCACAGTGTGATTCCTCTCAGTGGCTGAGAGTGTCTGGCTCACATATGTCATCGGATGCTTGTCCCCAAGTTCCTCTACTTGGCTCAGTATGGCATCAATCACTGTCAACAAGCATCACTTTTTATAATAATTTCTTGATTAAAGTTTGGATATTTCAGAATCAGATATCTATTAAATATTGGCATAATTCATTGAAAAAACTCCAAGCCTCTTAACTCCAAATGAATCCTTTTTAGGATCCTTCAGTAAATGGAAGAAGGGCTTGGCAGATATAACAAAATCCCAAATGAATCTTCTATAGTATCCAACTACTCCAAAGAACACCTAAATCTTGGACACTCTTCAGTACAGCCATTCACTCTATGTCTTCAATTTTCTGAGCTTGCAGATGAAGCCCACTAGAGTTGATTACTAATCTCAGATATTCAAACTTTTCTTAAAGAAGTGGCACTTCCTCAGCTTAATCTTAAGGTTGGCCGTGGATAGTTGCTAAAAACTTTCTCTAAGTGGTAAAATGGTCAGTGAACGTCCTACTGAACAAATTTATATCTTCCAAGTACACCAGAATGTATGACAACTTCAAGACGTTCAAGATAGCATCCATGGCCCTCTGGAACATCGCATGCGCATTGCATAGACCTAGGGGCATCCTTGTTGGTTGATAAAGCCCCAGAGAGGTAAAAATTGCGCATTTCTCTTGGACTTCTTTTGGCAAATCGATTTTTCAATATCCCAATATTAGATCCATTGTGGAGATATACTTCGCTTCTCCCAATCAATCTAGAGCATAGTCAATTCTTGGTAGTTGTATAAATTCTTCTTTGTAATTTTATTCAGTTTCCAATAATCAATCACCACCTTATTAGATCCATCCTTCTTCATGATAAGGATAGGACACACCCAGGGACTTGATAATGGAACTAGAAGACTATGCTTCACTATTTTACTGATTTCTTCCACTACTGCTTTGGCCACCTTTGACTGTCAAATTGGTCACATTCTTATCAGCAAATTTTCTCTAGCATTGACTTTGTGGATTACATCTCTTGTGCATCACAGATTACGGTTGTCATGGGCATATACTTCTTGATACTTGTTGAATAGCTCAAACACCTCTTCTTACTGTCCTTCTGTCATATCAGCGAGTTGCTCTCAATCAACCAATAGATTGATACTCTCAGTTACTCTGGACGGTAATCCCATCTCATTGAGGGTCCCAAAATCATGGAATTCCCTCAAACCAACCATCAGGATTAGATAAACAAACATAATAATCTGATTTTTTCTCAATCATCATCAGTTTTTCACTCAAATTCACCAGGAGAACTTGAAATTCTCCATGGCCCAGCATGATTATTCCAGAAGCCATCCAAGGCTCTACTCTAGACTTCTTCCGGGGTCTTCCAACTTCCCCATACAGCAGCTCCAGTATCTTCAATATCAACCCAGTGTCAACTATTATCTGTGATCCTGGCAGCATGGTTTTTGCATTCTTGATCCTCAGTGTATTCCCCAATTTTCTAGAATTTCTGTCAGCATTTCTTGTCACTTCTGGACAACTAGTTGGTATCAAATTGGGACAATGCCGTCATTGAATATCAAGTTGATGAAATTATTTCTCCTACTAAGTGGAGCTTCTCCATCCTTCTGATAAACCAAAGTAACGTCTGAAACAACATGGTTAATATGTTATCCTCAAAGTTAAATTTAACTCCATATTTCAAAAGAAACTCTGTACCAATCATAATATCATAGTTTTGATTGGCCAAAACTATTGCTGGAGCAGATACCACTAAGGATCCAAATTAAAGTGGTAGAGCGCAATATGCTCCACATGAGATGGTGGTACTCAGCCTGGCTGAGCCATATTTTTTCTTGTATTCTAAATCAGGTGAGAATTTCATCCTCTTCACCAGTGTCAGATTCTGGTGGTATACCCAAAAATAAACCCTTTGATAACCAAAAAAAGCCAATTATCCTAACAAGACTTGGGCTAATCACTCAAATTCTCAACTAAAGCCAATTACATTTATATGATCCAGTTTAAATATCTAACATCAACTTTATTCAATTATCCACTTTACAGTTTGGGCCAAATATCTCAACGCCAACCTAATTCAAGTATCCATTTTACAATTTTGGCCAAATACCTCAATGCCACATAAATCAACTAAACACTTTATATTTTGGGCCAAATATCTCAACGCCAACTTAAATTAATTATCCGCTTTACAGGTTAAGCCAAATATCTCAATGCTAAACTAATCAATTATTCATTTACATTTTGGGCTGAATATCCAGTGTCACATAATTCAACTATCCACTTTCCAGTTTGGGTCAAATATTTTACATAGTTTAAGATTATTATACATGTAAAAACTTTGACATTTGATCATGAATAATCAGGATCAGTATTAACTATTCAGCTTAAGAAACTGTCCAGGGTTAAATTCAAAAATAACGTCTAAAAATTTCATGAACAAATACCATCATAGAAACTTAATTTCCCACCCTTAGGGTGAAAATTTGTATGTCAATCCTCATAATTCTCACAATAGCACTTGTACATGGACTGCCCAAATGGTAATACCTAGTGCTATTGAGAGGCCTGTTGACATCCCAATTAGAGAATAGTTTTTATCATCTGTATGCAAAAAACACAAATTAAGCTGGTCCTAAAAAAATTGATTTCCTGCCCTATGGTGAATTTTGTATGTTGATCCTCATAATTGGCATGGTAGCACTTGTACATGGACCGTCTTAAAGGAGTATCTAGTGCTATCAAGAGAGGACTGCTGACGTCCTAATTAAGGGTGCATCATTTACTTAAAGTGATGCCAAAATTTCCTAGAATACGTATTTTTCAGCAGTATGACAAAATTTCATATCAAGATGATCCTAGGAAAATTTGCATGCTTGTTGCTGTAATTTTTGTCACTGAAATCCTTCCAAATATGAGTATTTTGCCACCAATAAACATAGCAATAGGTCATGATTATATCATTTCAAGGACCAAACTGAGGTGAAAAATAATCTGTTAAAATTGAATGCTTGAATGGGGCCAGGAGATGCCCTAGAGGTATAAACACTGGCAGCTGGCCTAATAGATAATCATTGGATAATATAGTCTTAATACAGCTATACTTTATTTAATACTTTTACTGGTTTTTATCTGGAATCTCTTTTAAAGAATGATTATAAGCTGAAATCTCAGAATCCACAGCTTGTTACTTTGCCTGTTTCAGAAGAAGTTCCCAATTACAAAAGGAAAATTGAGCCCAATATTGACCAGAAGTGTTGGGGCTATTTAAATACGCCTAGTGAGATTCAAAATGGTCAAAATTATATAGGTCACAGGTAAAATCAAGGATCATTCGGCTAAACTTCTTCCCAATTAAGCGTGCAGGATCACATTAATCAAGTGAGTGATCCTCAGAATTTAACAACCAGCCTGGTTGAAACAATGTTGATGGGCACTCCAAATTCAACTATCACCCTCACCCTTACTTGATTAACTAGTATATCTATATCTGTACACTTGGAGTATTGTAAAATTGTATTTATTGAGTGTATAGTGGCATTATTAGCCAAATTGGTGGTTGAATTGTTTGTGCCAATAAATCAGGAAACAATTCTTGATCATGCTAAGGGGGATTGACAGGTTTGCCTCATCTAATTTGACTTCAGTCAATTCTTCTGGATTATCTGTGGCTTGAATCTTGTCTTCCAGTTGTAACATGTATGGTTGATCAACATCCTTAATTATTTCAGAGTCAATAGCGTTCACTCTTGATCTTGTTACCACGTTCACATATAAATTGACCACTTTATATAGCTGATCTTGCATGTTATCATCAATGAACAGATCACTAATGTCAATTTATTTGTGCATAATATTGGGAGGAACAGGCTTTTCTGCAGCTCTAGAATATTCCCCATCTAGGCTTTGGGCCCTTTTACTGACTCCTTGCAGGTTTAGACTCTTTCACTTGGACCACATTAATCTGTTATTTAGACTTCTTGCAGTGTACAGCAAAGAGTCATTTTATTATGCACTGGTAACAGATTTTTTCATTCTTATTGATCCGCTTGACCTCTTTGGACTTATTTCCTGACATAGTTTGGTTATTAGACTCCTTTGAGCCTTCGGTCCCTTTTCATGGAATTTTGAATTTCATACTGGATTTGATTTATAACTTCTATTCAGAGCATTCAAGGTAGTACCTAATATTTTCAGATGATCTACCATCTGCAAAGTGGCAATCTCCGTTGCAAACATGACATACATCATTTGATGTAAATTGTGATAAAGCTGAAGTGCTTCTTTCAGTGCAATCCATGCATCAAAATTATCCAGCACATTTGCTCCAATCAAAATCTGCAATTCTTGGTAGAAACAAATGGTGAAACTTGCTAAGAATTCATCCTTCTGGAATTGAATTCATGAAATCATGTTTACGCTTTGACATATGCATGGGACTTCCAAATTTCTTCATTATGGCCATCTTAGCCTCTGATTACAACCAGTTGTCCCCCTATAGATGTGGTAACACTAGGTTCTGACAATCTTTATCCAGGAGTTAATCACTATCAAAGCCTTTTGATGATCACCTTAATTGAACATTGCCATGACAAATAATTTGAAAAATGCAGGGCATTATCCTGATGGAAAGTAGGTAATTTTGGCGTATCCCTAAAATCCTCCAAAGTTTCTCTAGCCACCACTTTTGGTTCAGCTAATCAACTAATTTGAGGAGTAATTTTTGGGAGTCATCTCCAAAATAGCTGTAGAAGTGGGCGGCATATTTTGTTTAATATTCATCTTTACAACTAGAGTCTGTGAAGTTCTTTCTTTGGCGTTGGTCACCGCATATGGCTCACCTTCACATTTGTGAATCTTCAACTTTCGACTTGCTTAATGAACCACTCTATATCAGAACTGAATGCTCTTAAAAATGCAATCTGCTTCATGTTCCGTTTTCTGAATAAGACTTCTCAAACTGTCTCCTTCCTTTTTCTTCAATGACGTCACTTTTCCTGGCAACACATTTCCAAAACTAGCATCATTTTCAACCCCTTCCTCAACACCATTAACTCTCTCCTCCAAGGCAGCAAATTCTTGATGATCCTCAGAATTAAAGGCATTCTTGTTGACGGTTGCCAACTCTGTCCAAGTTTTCTTAATTTGTCCTTGTATGACATCGTGTCCTAGTATATCCTACTTAACTACACCAGGTAGTGAGCACCAATTGTTAAAATTTAAGGTTTTTTCTTGATTGTCTACGAATATTAAACCCTAAAAAATAACTGCACAGGTTTGATGTTGTGCAATCCTTTGCGTTATCTGATAATATGTATTCAATTGATAATAATATGAAGACTATTATCTGAATTTGAATAGATCAATAATGTTGGATCAACGCTTGACCAGTATTCCTCCTCAAAATACTTAAGATGTCCTCAATAGATCTTTATTCCATTATCTGCCTAACTTGATCCATGCTCAGATCCTAGTTTACTGCCCCCCTCTAATGACACACAGTCAGTAGCAATTCCCATCTCAGCTTCTCTTCTCTGGATCCTTGATCCTTACTCTTTATCCTAAAGAGTCTTTAATTTAAGCACACTGCAATAAATTTGAAGATGAATAAAACTATAAATGATTTCATCTATAGTATATTTTCTATTAAGTAAATTTTTAAGGGAATTTATAATGGGAATTTGGCGCCCAACCCTCAGTTGGCACCTCAATGATAAAACGGCAGCTATTGCCATTGAATTACCTTTGTTGTCTCATCAGTAATGGTTTTCCTCATTCTGGTTAGGATTCCATCATCGGACATCCTTGAGACCTAAAACAGAAAGAGTTGTAAAATGTGTCCTTAACGTTTTTCGCTTAATCCAATGAACCAACAATAAATGGCAAGCGACCTGCTTAGGTAATGGGACTTGTTATCCATTAAGGCAGGTCACATACAACTAATTGATTTGCTATTTGTAGGTGGCATTACTCACCTTGCAACTGGATCCTTAAATTTCCAATCAGTCAGTGATGAAACCTGACTGATCAAATTGGTACACCCGATAGTTAATCATCAATCAACTACCAGATGCCCTCATTTTGGTGGCAACTCTGTCCGACAAGATCTCAAGCATTCACTCAGATTCATCCCAATGTATCTGAGCCAAGCGAATTACATAAACTTCCCCAAACATTTTTTACTCAAAATCAGGGTCAACCGATATCCAATTCACTTCAATATAGGGAATCATCCCCTAACGACCCCTGGTAATCTAGTCATCTTTTAATGTGGGCAAATTTCCAACATCCATCCTGCATTCATCACCTCCTACAGTTAGTTGAATGCACCATCATGAAGTCTCAACAACTAAGGCTTACCAAAACTTCACACTCCCATGTTGCTGCTTTCTTTAATGCGGCCTCCTCCTTCATCCATGATTATCTAGAAGCCATAATCAATCCCAACAACTAATCAATAGAACCAAAACCAGCTCAAAGTGTTGGATAGCGGGTTTCAGTCTACTACAAAGACCAGCTTCATTGGAATGTTCAACTCCTTGAGGCTGCTTAGAACCAATGCCTCCACCAAGTTGAAGGCATGGTATGGACTCTCCAGCAATACTATCAGGAGTTGGCATCTTGTGACTTCACCTCTTGGTGTGAAGGGCCTCAAGGGCCCTCTGTCCCTGCAGTGCCTACTCCTGGCGACCCTGACGACCCTTGGAGAAAGGACCTTTTGAATCCTTAGGCGCCTCTATGAGATCAAATCTGTAATGTGGCCCAACGATGTAAGCTCTGAGTGGACGTAGTCCCCCTTGACCCTAGGGTATTGATTGGGGCACTGTTAGATGAAATAAATAATTTTAGAGCTTTCATTAAGCTTGCCAATTGTCACATATCCCATCTTAGCCAAACCTGCTGTTGGTTTGAAACATGCTTGAACAACTTAGAAAGTCAGCTTCTTCAGCGCGCTGACATCCAGGCAATATAAGGAGCAGGTTGCTCACAAGGCCTCCCTTTTCTCTCTCAACTATAACTGGGATGACATCCAAGAGACCTCAAGGGCCTAAGATGAAGGCAAGATCAGCAGGCTTGCTGTGTGTATGCAGAAACCATAATTCCAAGATTGTACTGATTCCTGGTGTTAACGCCCTCTCCATTCCTATTGTAACTAATATTAAACCTTAATTAAGGAATTCACTAAGCAAGGAAAGTATTGTCTCTTTCTTGGAAGAATATGATAATTTCATAGAAGAGGCCACCAACTGGCAAAAAGTGAAACATATGCACACCTGCCTTAACAGCACCTCTCAGAAGATTATGAATCCCCATTTAAAGGAATGCCACACCTGGGATCAGGTCCAGACTGCCTTAGTCTAAGAATTTAGCAGCAACCTAACCCTGGCCATTCAAAAACAAGCGTTCATGGGTATCCGCCTGAACAAAGGAGAGATTCCGAGGGGTTTGCCAGCCATTTCTACTCCCAAGCGCAGCCCCTAGTGACCACAAATTAAATTATATTGGATGACGCGTAATTTTCAGTCATCTCCGCATTAGGGTCTTATCCTGAGGTACAGATGCATATGATTGGCAAGAAGGATAGCTTTACTTGCATTTAGGCAATTTAGGAAGCAATTGAAATTAAACCGGTCCTGCATCCTAAGGCCACCGCCTCTTTCTTTTCAACTTTCCTAAGGTCTATGCCATTAAAAACCAGAAGAATCCTTGACCCTAATGGACTAACTTCAATGGCTTCCGTCACATTACCATAACATGATGGAAGCGACTTACTGAGGAGGTGGGAATAGGGCCATCAGCATGGAGGACGAGGCGCTACATGTTGATATCCCTACCTCGCCTTAAGACTCATCCATGCCTCTGACGAACCTGGAGCTATTATACCTGAATAATAATTTTCAATACCTTGAAATAAAGAACTTGATATTGCTTATTCTTTTTTGATGAATCTCCAATGTTTCTCATGCTACCTCCACAGTTTGTAAGTCTGGGTATCTACATCACCATTCATGTTTATAAAATTCTAGTTCTCATCATCAATATCAGCTTTTTATTGTTATTTCATATAAATTGAGGAACCATATCAAGATTTCTCCAGACTTTCCACATTATATGGTATATGGCATAGCTGGACCACAGTGTACACGATCCTTATGGCCTATTATTACCTACCTATCCAATTTGGGACGCTTTATGTATATGCCCCCGCCATTGCACTGGGTAACCTGAGATATAAATTTCTTCTCAGAACTCATTTTCTCAAAGACTACTCTGCGGTAGTATATTATGACGAAATATTTATATCCCTATTGGACATCAGGTTCCCCTAATCTATGAAACCTCATATGAAGACAAAGTCTAGGTTAAGGCTCAGGCTTGCCTATTAGAGACTGAGAGCTGGATTAATCAACTCAAGTATCGCATAAGGGGCTCTCAAGTGCTGTTACTCCCGCTTGCCGTTAATGGTCACAAAGGAATGACATTCTATCTACCTAGGCCCTCCACTATACTTCCAAAGTTACAGGTTATTGTTGACACCCAGTTTCATGTCAATTTTCCCTCTAGATACCTACTGGAGATCCAAGGTCTAGATAGCCCATATTCCAAAGAGGCCCTATTCTGTCTAAGTGTTTTAGATCCCGCCTATGCCAGATCCATATTGGTGTTGTTGGCTAACCTTACTGACAATCTTAGGGTAGTGTGCCCAAATAAACCTGCCGCATATGTTTGCCTTCTACCAGTATAGGCTTTCAATGATGTCCACAGCCTTGGAAGTCTGAGGGGCTCTGGTTTGTAGACGCCCCCATCAGTGGCTCTAATTGATACCTGAATAGGAAAAGGAGCTCACTGGGGACAGCAGCGGCAAGTTCAAGAACTATTAGAAAAATACTCAGATCTTTTTTTCAGCCTCAACCTACAATTTAAAAAATAGTGGGTCCTACACCATGTTGAGACTTGGGACGTTTTCCCTTTTGGTCCCGATATTTCCGAAGAAGTAAGGTTAATAAATCCCAGATGTCAGTATAACTCAAACAACTACTTGAAGTTGGACTATTGGTGCCTTCACGCAACCCTTGGGACTCCCCTACTATTAGTTTGAAAGAAGCATGGCAGTCAATGGGTGGTGATGAACTACTGCTAGCTGAACTGCATCTTAAAGAAAGACATGTATCCTTTGCCCTGAATTGTCATCTTTCTCCACTTGCTTGACGGGTTGCAATACTTTTCTGCAATGGATCTTGGTATCATAAATTGCTAAGTGGAGCTCGCCCCTGAAGACTGACCCAAGTGTGCTCTCATAACCAATGATGGGATGTTTAAACCTATGAGGATGTCTCAGGGCCTTTGTAATGCACTGGTCACAGTCTAATACACCTTTGATGGGATCCTCGGGGACTAGAAGTTATCGTGTGACCTCATATACCTTGAAGATATCACTGTCTTCTTGTGAACTATAAAGGGTCATGAGAGCACCTTCAGAAAGTCTTTAATAATCTAGGAAGGTTTTGATAAAACTCAAACTTTCAAAGTGCTCCTTCTTCTAGTTTGAAATGGAGTTCCTCAGACATAAGGTCTCAAAAGTTGGCATCCAGACCATACTGGAAAAAGTCAACGTCATTATAAAAGATGTCGCGCCCCCAGAGCGCAAGAGATATTCAGGTGTTCCTCGGCATGGTGGGCTACTATTGTCAGTTTATCCTTCAGTTTGATGACCTGGCTGAGCCCCCATTTTAACTTCTTCAGAAGAACGTGCCTTTGTGTGGCAGCTGGAACAGTAACAGGCTTTTAATGGTTTAAAAACCGCTCTTTGCATTAAACCCCATTTTAGCCATCCACGTTTCAATCAACCCTTTTTGCTATTCACGGATACAAGTGGTGTTGTTGTTGGGGCCATCCTATTCCAGCCTGATTAAAATCAGGTCAATCAACCAGTAGCTTATTTCAACAAGACCTTGAGCTAAGCTGAAAGTAACTATAGCGTTACTAAATGGGAATGCTTGGTTGTCTTGCTAGCAATCAAACACATATGGCCCTACCTCTATGGCACCCACTTCACTATTGTCACTGACTATTCATTGCTCTGGAGCTGCAGCAAAGTGAAGGATCCAGATGCCTGGTTAACCAGATGGGCCCTAAGGTTACAGAGCTACAATTTCACTATTGTCCATTGTGCAGGAGCAATTTACCAATATGTCAATGGACTCTATAGAATGCCAGTACTGGCTGCTTCAACCACTTGAGGAAGACCAACTGTATGGTCTAACAGCTGACCCATACGCTGGGAGTTGGAGATTCATGATATTTAAGCCAAGCTCCAGAAGATGACCTAAGACACTCAGATTAAGGATGTAATGCTATATAAAAGGGACAATAAGAGATGGCTCCCCTACATCCACCCTGCTTCAGGAACTGAAGTTATCTTAGAAGGGCTTGAAACCGTGAGACATGGGGCTTTAAAGAATACTCATGAGTGATTAAAGACATGAAGTTACTAGGATTATATTGTGGAGACCATCCAAGAGGTGTTGGAAGCTTGTATGACTTGCAAATCCCAAGATAAAGCTAGTACCGATATCAGCAATCAGTTGTTTCCCCAACAGGTCCCATCAATGTCATTAGTATTGATGTAGTAGGCCCTCTCCCCATTGAGCTTCATGGTTATAAATATATCATCCTGGCTGCGAACCATTTGTACAAATAGGTTGAGGCAATTTTTTCTTACGCTGCTACTGCAAAAGCCATGGCTCTCTTTATTATTTGATTTTGTTTTCACCTAGCATGGATGCCCACAAACTCTACCTTTGGACAATGGGTTAAATTACACTTCGTAGGTAGTCCAGGAACTTACTTTGCTTTTTGGTACTATCAGAGTTTCACCGCTCCTTACAACCTATCCACCAGTGGGTTAGTGGAACGTGCTAATGGAACCCTTGTCTTTATTTTGATGGAGATAGCCACCTCCAATCTTACCCTCTGGAATCATCGTCTGCCCAGCTCTTTTCTTGTTTACCTAATAAGCTAACATTAAACTATCAATATTTCCCCCTTTGAAGCTCTACATGGGTATGCTCCCAGTTACCAAGTAGCGTTCAGCTATTGCTCAAGAACTCTGCACCTGAGAACCCTGATTTAACTATGATGGCCTTAGCTGATGTAATTGTCTGGCTCAAGCCCTAGCCACGCAAGGCATTGTCAGCACCACAAAATTGGCGACATACTTATTTAATTTTGGCTGACCCTCTTTACCAATTTTTCAATTAGGTGACCTCATTCTCTTTTATCACCATTGACCCAAAGGTTGACAGAATAATCTTAAGTTCTTTGGTCCAGAATTTATAAGATTATTGATGAGGTGAACTCAGAGTAATCCATTGCCAATGTCAATCAGAGAACAGTAGTGAATCGAGTATATGGCTGATTCCTTTAGCTTTATACCCCTCCAGTAGGATCTTGAGGGAGCGTTGTCAGGATTAGAGATGATGAGCAAGTAAAATCCCTGCTCTTAAATCAAGCTTCAGTAGACTGGCTCTCAAACCAGTGCAAATAGAACCTTATCCTGAAGGCGCAAAACTAGATCCAATCAGAAAGCATCATGCACATGAGAATCCATGGAAACACCTTCAGTAATTTCATCCCTGCTCCCCAAATTTTGAGAGGCGCGGCTCCCATCGCTGCAGTCATGAGGACAATGCAGAACAATAAGGTTGCTGATCATGTGGTTGATCCAGAGGCAGTGAAAAATTTTTATCGTACAGGCCACGAAGGTCCTTGAGGCGCCATGTCCCTACAATCCCTATAGATATCAACGCTTTCTAACTAGATAAAGTAGTCTATATTGCCCCATCTTTCATTTTTTACCTCACCACTAGTTTAAAGCTTTAAGCCTATTTTTTACTTTGGCATTAGAAAAGATATGTTACGCCAAGAGACAGGAACTATGGTTTTTCAACAGCAAAAAGGTCCTTCTATGCTCCTTGTTAATGCATCCCAAATTGAAGATGCAGGTGGCCCTTGCAAATAGTACCGCGATGTCCCTGAAGGCCTTAAGAAAGCATTGCTTGATGTACAAGAGACATTAAAATGGAATATAAGGCCATGGGACCACCCCCTTAAAAGATTTTTAAGGCTGTATATGACTCTCACGAAAAGAGTGATAAACCAAAGGATAAGGAACTCAAATCAGTATAACGCCTGCCCCTTCAAGAACTTATTTGCAATAAGTGCCACCAGCTTAAGCACTTCTGCTGATATTGTCTTTTAAACGCTACCAAAAAGAAGGATACTCTCCCAAAGAGGATACTAACATTGCTGTGTACTGGGTAGATCTTCATACTGAGGGTGAACATGACCACAAAGATTATCACTTATCCAACGAAGGTACCATGTGGTATGGGCACCCAATTCAGTAGGTGTGCCTTCTAGGCTAAGATTAAACGGAATGAACAAAAAATGGATTAAACAAAATATACTTGTCTCAGGAAAATTAACCTACCTAAATAATCAACTCTATTTAAGAATAATAGCAGTTTGTGATGGCCACTTTCATGAGTCTAGTACTGAATACTAAGGATACTGTCAAGACCATAACGAGCGCTAAAGCTTTGAAGCTGTTTGAAGAGTCTGCTATTGAATATCAAATGACTGAGAACCCTTTCAGAAATAATGTGATGAAAGTGTAAGTAGTGATCCAGAGAGTCCGCTTCTTGGCTTTACTGGACACTGGGGCTCTCATCAACATAATGTCAACTAAACTCATGAAGAGAACGAAGTTTATGCAACATAGACTACAATGTGAAATACCAAACATCTGGATCCAGCGTTATCCGTGCTTTAGGAGCCTACATAGCACTACCACTATGCTAGGATGCATGGTTCTAATGGCTCCAGAGGTGATTCTAAATAACGATTGCTATGATTACCTTATAATGATGCAATTTCTCTTTTGTTTGGAGTCAAGATTGATTTTATAAACATTACCATGAGTATTCTGAGCTATTAACCTCATCAGGTTTTTTAAGGACGTGGATGCTAAACCACAAAATCAATTGATATGCTTAGTGGAGATGACCAAGTATTTTTACCCTACTTACTACACTCTTTCAATTAAAGATTTGAAGTAATTAATCTCCACAGTCCGCGTAAAAGAAGGTCTTCCACTGATCACTAGTGAGAACATGGAGATCAGACCAGGGTACCAACGACGCATGACTCTATTATCAGCGTGAAGATACACCAAATTCTATCTTAGTTGTTTACAGCCATGACGGAATTTACAAATTGGAGCCAAGAGTTTTACATGGCTTTTATGATACCAACTACTTGGGAGAGTTGGCTATCATTTTAAAAACACTACAACCCAGCCAATAAGAGTAGATAAAGGACAAAGCATTGCACAGGCCAAACTGATCATTTCAATGATATCAAGTCATTTAATGCCGTGGGAGACTAAAATGAAATAGAATTTAGAGATTTAACCCTAAAACAACAAAGCAAACTGGATGAGCTAATGAATGAGTTCAAGGATAATTAGATCATTTCTAACAACTATGGGCTCTGTAAAGGAAAAGTCCACAAGATGTTTACTGGATCAGCTAATCTATCCAAGTTAAATCCTACCGCCGTTTAAAAGCTGAAGATGCTATTATTGCCCAATAAGAAAGTCAACTTTAAGAAGGCAGACTGATCAGTCCTTCAAAGAGTTCTTGGGCTTTACCACTGTTGCTAGTATGCAAGAAGAACGGACTCACGCATAGTCATAGGCTACCGCCAATTGAAGGAAAAACCGAGAAAGACTTCTACCCACTTCTAAAAAATGACACTGCCTTGAAAAACCTGAGTGAATTAGAATATTTACCTGTGATAGATATGGCCAGTGGATATTGGCTGATGTAGCACTCATCAGAGGATCAAGGAAAGTGCACTCTGATCAGCAGTCAGGTATTGCTTTAGCAAACAAGGATGCTGCAGGTGCTATGCAGTGCCCTGCCACCTTTCAACGCGCAATGACCAAATCTTTAGAGATTTAAAACTGTCCAGTGTGCTGATCTACCTGAACAATATTGTCAAGTCCAGTTGAACCTATCAAGAAAATCATCAACACCTCCTTGAAGCCTTTTCATAACTGAAATCGTCAAACTTAAACAGAAGCAAAACAAATTCACATTCCTGAAGATGCAATTTGGAGTTATTTGGGAATAAGATCAGTACCTGTCATATTCTGGTGGGTTGACCCAAAAATAAGCCCTTTGACAACCATCAGATTGGGCCAAACATCCTCCCAATGCTCGAACTAATACTTAAGTTCTCACCTTAAGCCTATTGCAACCACTCGGCTTAGGCCAATTATCCCAAAAACAAAACATCAACTACTTTATCAAAAAGCTCAGGGTGAATATGATTACACCTTATGGCCAATTATCACTGCACCAAATCTTAGCAAAAGGTCCTGATTCTAAGGAACAATATCAAACATTCAGTATATAAAATCGTTTAGGACTGAACTGAACTTAACGTTTTAAAGTCCCATGAACAATCAGATGAACAATAACATAATCAATTTCCTGCCCTAGGGCGAAATTTGTATGTTGATCCACATAATTGGCACAATAGCACTAGCACATGGAATGCCCAAAAGGAAGTAACTAGTGCTATTGAGAGAGAGGCCTGCTGAAGTCCTGATTAGGGGTGCTTCATCTACTTTAATCAATGCAAAAATTTCACAGAAGGTGTATTTCGTCAACAGTATGACAAAACTCAAATCAAAAAGATCCTAGGATAATTTTGCATGTTTTTATTGCAATTTTTGTCCCCTGAAATCCTCCCAATTTTGAGAGTATTTGCCACCAATAAACCTAAGAATAGGTATCAGTCATATCATTTAAAGAGCTAAACTGAGGTGGTAAAATATATGTTAGAATTTTGCTCTCAAATGTGGCTAGGAGATGCCCTAGAGGTATAAATACCGGTGACTGAAATAATGACTAATTTTCAAATAAGTATCCTCTAATAAAAATATCTTATTACATCTTTTTCCTGGTTTTCTCATCTAAATCTTTTCTTTGGAGAAGTGTCAACAAGATGGAAGTACAAAATCCCCAGCTTGTATCTATTTCTGCCTTGGAAGTTGTACCTGATTATGAAGGAAATATTAAGCCCAAAATCGACCAGAAGATTCAGGGCTATTTCAATAAGCCTAGTGAGTTTCAAAATGGTCAGAATACCGTAAGTCACAGGCAAAATTGAGGATTAATTGGCCAAACATCTTCCTGATTTAGTGTGCAGGATTTTAATTATCAAGCAAGCTATCCTTGGAACTAAACAACTAGTGCTACTACAGGGATTGTACTTCTTCTTAAACATCTTGTTGTATTATCGCTCTTAGATTGGCCCTCTTTCCTGTTAGGGATTATCTGGAGTCAGGATTGATACCAGGACTTTAGGGATAGAACGGATATTCATAATATCAGTTTCTGCATAAGTGTCGATTTACAATGATTCAAGTTCATTATATTGCTCCAAACTACTGGATTCTGATGCTTGAATTTCGCCCTTAGTTGTTTTTCCAACCTTTTTTGGCTGAATAAGAAGAGCTTCTTCCTATTTCTCTTTTATCGACAGCTGGGTGAGCACTGGCAGCCTTGGTTTTTGAGGGATTCAAATTGTTTTTTAAGGTTGCCATACTCTCTTTGAATAAAGCTTGATTGGCCATTATGCTTTTAATATCTTTGGCCATACTGTCTCATTGGGAATTTTCAGTTATTAATTGCATTAAATGTTCCCAATTCTCATGAGTAATTTCATTATTGCTGACCTGCAATCTCGACATAACAGTCCAAAGTTTGGAAATTTCCTCTTTGTCATGGGCATCCTCTTCATCCCTATTCAGGGCAGCTGGTTTTACTGCAAGGTATTCAAAATTTTTGTTTACAGTATCCAGCTCAGCCCAAACATAATTCTCAAAGTCATTGACTTTTACACTTAACTCCATGTGATTTCATTTGGCCTGAAGTGGCATATATGGTAAGACGTTCTGACTGAGACAATAGGTAATCAGAATGAGTTTCCAGTTTTTGACACCAGTTATTCATGTTTTGTACCCATTCGTGTGATAGCCCATGGTAAGCAAGAACTTCTGCAGCTATCTTTGTGACTCCTTCGTTTAGAAGCTCCTCAAGGGTGTTTATCTCCCATGAGCTTCATTGGCAAGTCCCATATTATCCATAATTGCCTTTTGGACTTCAGCAAAACTGGAAATTAGTTTGTCCAGTAGAGAATTTAAGGAAGATTTTTCCTCCACTTAAACATGGTAGCTTTTGGTGATTTCCAGATTTTGTCTAGCAATGATTTGATGATAATGCTTAATTGAGGGTTGAACAAAGCTAACCAGGAATTCTTTAGTTGCTTGACTGTCTGTGAGACGTTTGGCAAGAGATACCATGGTTGCATCACGGTAATTCATATATATCTCCACCTTGAGCGCCTGATCCTTAAGGTAGTAGAACAGGCCAAAGGAGGGATCGATTTATGAAGTACCAATCCTAAAAACCCTGATATAGGGTTTCCAGTATAGCTTTTATGCTTTCAGATGTAAGATCAATCGGGCTTTTTTTATCTGCATGAGCTCCTCCCACTGTGATAAGATCCAGGGAGTAGGAGGTACCCGCTTCAGAGCCTTGGTGGCTAGTATTAAAATAATCTGAGATTTTCTTGTCACTAGTTACCATCTCATTGTAACTTTCTCATCTATCCAAATCTGCCAGAAACTGGTTATGTAAATCCATTTTGGAGAGTGTCACCGGCTTTGAGAATGTAAAATATTGGTGGTTGACCTAAAAATAAGCCCTTTGACAACCATCAGATTGGGCCAATTATCCCCCCAATGCTTGAGCTAATACTTAAGTTCTCAACTTAAGCCTATTGTAATCACTCAGCTCAGGCCAATTATCCCAATGTCATTTTGATCAACTGCTTTATTAAAAATCTTGGGCTGAATACGCTTGCATATTATGGCCAATTATCACTGAGCCAAATCTTAGAAATCGGTCCTGATTATTGGAAATATTATCAAATATTCAGTATACAAAATTGTTTGGGAGTGAACTAAAATTTACGTATGAAAGTCCCATGGACAATCAGATGAACAATAACGTAATCAATTTCCTGCCCTAGGGAGAAATTTGTATGTTGATCCACGTAATTGGCACAATAGCACTAGCACATGGAATGCCCAAAAGGAAGTACCTAGTGCTATTGAGAGAGAGGCCTGCTGAAGTCCTGATTAGGGGTGCTTCATCTACTTTAATCAATGCAAAAATTTCACAGAAGGTGTATTTCGTCAACAGTATGACAAAACTCAAATCAAAAAGATTTAGGATAATTTTGCATGTTTTTATTGCAATTTTTGTCCCCTGAAATCCTCCCAATTTTGAGAGTATTTGCCACCAATAAACCTAAGAATAGGTATCAGTCATATCATCTAAAGAGCTAAACTGAGATGGGTAAAATATCTGTTGATTCTTTGTGCTTGATTGTGGCCAGGAGATTCCCTAGAGGTATAAATACCAGCGCCTGGCCTAATGACTGATTATTAAATAAATATCTTCTAATAAAAGATATTTTACTTTACTTTTTCCTAGTTTTCTCATCTAAATCTTTTCTTTGGAGAAGTGTCAACAAGATGGAAGTATAAAATCCCCAGCTTGTATCTATCCCTACCTCAGAAGCTGTTTCCAATTACAAAAAAATATATAAGCCCAAAATCAACCAGAAGAGTTGGGGCTATTTTGATAAGCCTAGTAAGTTTCTGAGCGGTCAGAATACTGTAAGCCACTAGCAAAATAGAGGATTAATTGGTATTAACATCTTCCCAATTTAGCGTGCATGATTTTAATTATCAAGCAAGCTATCCTCGGAACTTCACAGTACCAACATAATTAAGTCTCAGGATGGGAAGATCACGGTGATTGTGGTAATAGAGCAACCCAAAAGCATGTGGGACATCTAAGTGTTCCTCAGGATGGCGGGGTGAAAAAGCAGTTTATCCCCCATCTTCAGTAAACTTGGCTACACCCACACCTACCTGCTGATGAAACAAACTAAGTTTGAATGGGGCTTGGAGCAAGAGCAGGATTATAAAGAGCTAAAGCAGTGATTGGTAGAGGCACCAATCCTAGCTTACCCAGACTATAACAAGGCTTCACCTATACAGGGTGCGAGTGATTTTAGGCTTGGAGAGATACCTGCCCAACTGGACGAAGTGAGGGTAAACCACCCCACAAGTACTATTCAAAATCTGCTTACCAATGCTGAAAAAAACTATACTATAACAGTGAGAGAGTGTTTTGTAGTGATCCAAGCAGTGAAGCGCTTCTGACCCTACCTGTATGTGGCACACTTTAAGGTTATGATAGATCACGCGTTTCTATTCTGTTTGCTGGATATGAAAGATCAATATAGATGCCTTGCCAGATGGTCAGTACTGCTCCAAGGATACAATTTTGAGATCATTTATAAAGCAGGCGACAAGCACCTCAACACCAATGGACGGTAGCAATTGCCAGTTTTCCACCTACAAGCTCCAGAAAGCAATTGACTGTATAAATTAATTGGGCTACCAGAGGAAGCATGTCAGGATAAAAAATATGAGATGTAGACTGTCTTGAAATGGTTTAATTAAAGATACATGGCGTGTTGATGGAAACCTTCAGAAGAAAATCCATAAATTGTACCGCTACATCAGACCATGAAACTGATGGAACTAGTAATGGAATCACACAAGCATGTTGGCCATGGGAGGTTTCAGAAGATGTTGTCCTACCTGAATAATTGGTTTTATTGGGATTCCATGTTTAATGAAGCTCACCAGGCCTTGGAACTGTAAATAACTTGCACGAGTTTCCATCTGATAAAAAGTTATAAGTTATAAATTGACCAACAGCCTCGTTTAGTAATATGTCCATTGATGTCGTGGTACCACTTATGACTGCCTCTAGTGAAGCAAAATTCAAACTTGTAGCCACCAAACAGTTTACCAATTGATTCAACACCTCAACAATCAAGATGTACACATCAGGTTAACCTCAAAATCACTATACAATTAAGATATAACTAAAAATGAATGTCCTCAAGTCTTTCTCTCAGAAAATGGCAAGAACTTTATATCAGATGTCATGAATAAATTAATGGACTTAAAGTGAAGCAAAAGTTTACCACTCCCTACACACCAACTTCTAGCGGTAGTATGGAGCACACAAATGGAACCTTAGAAGAGATAATAAAGAATATATCCCCCAACTATAAGTTAAAAATTGGGATGAGATGTTGCCTTCTGCACTTTTGTTTTACAGTATTATCCACCACTGTATGATTAAAATGTCACCGTTTAAGGCCCTGTATGGGAAGAAACAGCATTGCCATCCCTGTTAGCACTGATCAATATCAAGGACCAAAAGAACTTGCTTCCTGGAGGTTATCAATAAGAGCATTTCAATGAACTAATCAGAATACAACTAGAAGTATTCAGCAATGTAGAGGTGACTATCCCTCAAACCAACATGAGAATTAGCATTGGGCTAGGCTACCAATTTTTAGCATAGACGACAAAGTACTGATTTACCACTTATGGGTAGGACAGCCAAAGAACTGCAGGCCATATGGAGTGGTCCTGCGACTGTCTTGGCTAAATGATGAGACATATACTCAATATGGGATGATGAAACTAGCTTAGTTTTTAATAGAGTAATGCCCGGCACCTAAGGCCGCTCCCAAGTCTTATATTTGAATGATAAGTGTCACAAATGAGGCCATGAAGGCATCTGTAAACATTTCTCTACCCCTGGAATAAACAGAGTCCAAAATCATGCAGAAGAAGTTGTGGGCAACTTGCCAGTTGCAGAAGAGATTAATCAAACCTTCTATGGATGTCAGCAAGCTAAGAACCTAGGATGGCGTCAACCAATATTTTGATACCTGCCAACTGAAGAGAGTTAGCATATGAAGATGACGAAGCCACCGCCAAAGACTATAAATTTTGACCCCTTTTTTATATCTTTGGGAGCGATGTAATTTACATTTGGCCAATGATGAATATATGACTGAGTCAAATTACCTCGATGGAAATGATTGAACCATCCATTGCGTTAATTACCAAAACACATATCAATTAACTTATATTTATAATACAAAGCCCAGAAGTGAGCATATTGGATCGGCGCCATCAAGCAAACTTGAAGCAGATCAGCATATCACAAAATTTGGTTTAAGAAGTAATAACCCAAAGCAGAGCTTCAGCCCTCAACCCAGAAGTGAATACTGAACAAAGGGCCCCTGTACACCCTGGTTCATGGTTAACCATCGCGAGATAAAGCTTGCTCCTGCAAATTAAAAAAATGGATGCTATGACTAAAGTGGAAGTTAGATACAGAATCATCAGATGTTCGTGAAGACCCCAATTATTGATACCATGTTTCCCAATCTATTCTTCAATTTCCCTTTTATTTATTCTGATTTTATAAATTAGCATAAAAAATAATGCAATTTTATTATAGTAAACCTTTTCCACAGAATCTCAGTTTATCAAAATTTGTTTCACTTATATTGGTTCAGGTGATCTATTCGCCAGTAACCAGTCCGGAATTAGCAGATGAGAAGAAAAGAATAGCCAGTCTAAGATCTGCTCTGGAAGACCAAGACAATCAATTGCATGGATGCCTTGGAGCTGAGCTGCCAAGGTAGCTTTTGGATAGTATTACGTTGTGTCCTGAGGTGGCCAATGTAAATGAGAACTAGTAAGAAAGTGTCCTAAGAGTTTAAACATGGGCTCAAACAGTTTTAACAAAAAAATCTACGCCACAACAGTAGCATCAGGAGAGTAATTCCACAATGAGGATGATCATGACCCTGCAGAAGGTCTCCTGGTATCTAATCTTTGTGGAACAGAACCCATTCACAGCAAATTATGCTCTCAAGTTAAGTTAGTTGTTCTGATGAGATGACTCCAGTGATTGTGCACTCTGGATATGCTGCATGTGGTCTGCTGTGTCAAGCACCCCAGGCTAAGGCAGGGGTCAACTAGAAATAAGGGTTTATACCCTAGTGTGGCTTCATAGGGAGAAAAGCTGATGGACTAGTGGGTGGCTTTATTGCATGCGAATTGCGCCAAGGGAAGATCAGCATCCCAGGTAGCCTGAACATCATAGGCATAGCAGTGAAGGTACTGCTTAAGGATCTTACTGACCCTCTCAATTTGCCCATCAGATGGGGGTTGGTATGAGGCGGAGCGTCAAGGCTTGATCTTAAGGATGGCTAGAAGTGCGGTCCAAAAATGATGGTAAACTGGGTCCCTAGTTGTTTACCCCTCCTGAGGTAGGCCAAACATGGAAAAGACATGGTAAATAAAGAGCCTGTCCATTTCCTCTGTGGTGATTGCTAAAAGATATGCGATGAACAGAGAAAATTTATTAGAGAAGTCAATGACCACCATAATTACATTTAGCCTGTTAGATCAGGTAAGCTCAACAATAAAGTTGACTGATATAATGTGAAGGTCCTTCTTCCTGCTGCAGCGTATTATGGAGAAAACTCTTAACAAATTCATCTGTCTTTGCTTGAGCACACGTCATGCAATTTGCAATCATAACTGTAATACCCTTAGTATAAGGTAGCCAGTAGAGCAACTGCTTCAACAAATCAAGATACTTATTATTACCTGAATGTCTCGCTGTTGGGGGGTCATAATTAGCGCAGATAATCTTGTTGCAAAATTGGGGAGGTTTTTAAACTCTATTCCTTAACAAAAACGTTCCCTTCTTCAGTGAATAGTGGGCCCACTTATGGGACAGCAGTACCATCTGATTATAAAATTTGGTCCTTAAAAGCATGATGTCCAACCAGATCCTGAGAAACCAAAGGCACATCTATGGCCCAGTCAGCCATAGAGGATGCAGGAGGAGTAATGTCTAGAATATGTTCAGGAGTAATCACATTGGTCAACTCATTTACTTCTTTCTCTGTAGGACTTAAGGAGGGATTACAAATCAACAGGTCTGGTAGAATAGTCTGAGCACCCTTCACAAACTCATTTGAAGTTGAAGCTACAAAGGTCACAATAAGTTTGGGCCTGATGATGTGCCAACTTTTGCAGCTTCTGAAAATATATAAGGACTTATTAGTCTGTTCTGACAACAACTTCATGGCGCATTTCCTGAAGAATATAAGATCAGTGTGTAAGTGACTATGACGCCGCATCAATCTCTTTATCATATATAGCCCATGATTTCTCTGAGGAAGAAAATTTGTGGGAAAAGTAGGCGATAAGATGCTCCACCCCGTCATGATTCTGAAGAAAGACAGCCTCCACTGCGGATATAGAGACATCACATGCCACTATAAAAGGCCATGATGGGTTGGTATTCTTAAGAACAGGAGGCGCTATCAATATTCCTTAATTTCCATAAACGCACATTGTCAAGAATCCATCCATTTGAAGTAAACTTTCTTTCCTATCCGGGAACAAAGAGGCGCCACCAGTTGAGAGAGCACAGGAAGGAATCTCTTCAAGGAAATAATGATATCTAAGAATTTCTGCAGTTGTTTCTGCATTTTAGGCGTGACCATGAAAGAATAGCCTCAAGTTTACTAGGGGGAATGGTGTACCCACCTTTCAGGACCAAGTTACACAGGAAGTTGACTTATTTTTTTAAAAACTCACACTTTAAAGGTTTAAAATAAAAGGTATTCTGAAAAGAAGCCAGAACCGCCTCCAGATCCTTCACTTGTTGTTTGTGAGTAGTAGGGTGTAAGATATTGACAATTTATACCACTGCTCAGGCAAAGTGAAGATCTATTAAAACGTCAAAAATAGATAGAATGTGGATGGCGCGTTCTTGATACTAAAGGGCATTATGCAGAACTTGAAATTTTTCTTTCAATATAAATGGCCATTAGCCAACCCTAGCCTTCTGCTACCAAGATTGGTTAAAGGCCTTCACAAGGTTGGATTTAGATAATCCCAAAAGTTTGCGACCTTGGATGATGGTTTGTTTTATGGGACGAGGTAAAGGATTCTGCCCCAAGATTTTATTCAAATGATCATATTCCACGCAGGGACACAAAGTACCATTTTTCTTTTGAGCTAAAACTATAAGGAGATAATGGGGGAAAGGATTTCCAAAAACACATTTTTTCTAGAGCATGTCCTTTGATAAACTAATGGCCTTGTCTTCTTACCATATATATGGATATGGTAAGTTTTTGATATTAATCAGAACCACCGTTGGATGAAACTCCTGATTGTACTCAAAGTGAGATGGGAGTTTATTGACTTACGAATTGCAGATCTCTTTTATACTGCAACAACACTAAATGGAAATTAGGTGATGAATCGGTGGAGAGGGAGTTGCATTGCTTAAACCCATAGCTTTGATAAGGGAGATTATATTAATGATTGGGAACTCACCACAGGATTGGGTTCCTAAAGTACAAGAGATTGGGCTCTGTGTTATATTTACATGTTGATGACGCCACCATCCTACCCCAATAATGACCAGAAATATAAATCTGTCACCGCAGCAATCTGTTCACAGAAGCCAAACTTCATCGCTTTAAATGGTACTGGACTTCTAACTGCATAACAAGTCAAAGTGGTTGAAGAAGCTCTGAACTCAGAAAATTCACATCAAGATTTAGATACAAATTCTGAGCATCTTAGAATCTCATGAAATTCCCAGCCGCTCCTGTAACCAAGAGTTTCAACAAATACATTATGGGATCCAAATTAACTTTAATGGGGTAATAAAAAAGTAGGCATATTTTATTTATATGCAAATTTATATGGGACATAACTGGTTGGAAGCGGATAAACATTGAAATATTATCTGGATTATATTCAATCAAAGACGGTTGATCCATCTATCTGGGCTACCCCAAATTCTGCCTGTTATACTACAGACAAAAAATCACCAATGGATATAAAATCATCTTCTACTCAGCAGCGTCCAACTCAACATTAGGAGTTACACAAGCAGAACACATTGTTGTGTGGCTGGAGAGGAGGGAAATGGAAGCAACAACATCTAACATCCTCACTTGTTACCCATCCAAGCGGGAAATGCTGTGCGGAGAAAGTTATATTGATCACTCTTATGCTTTTAACTAGGGTATAAGCCAGAGTTATCTGAGTTATAAAATAATACTTAATTGCAGCATAGAAGATTTTATTCACTATGGGTAAGCTTTAGAAACCCACCACATTAACTAACAGTTGAACTTTCTGCCCATATAATAAGACCAACTCTTCACCCCACTTACAAGGAAGGGTGGAGAAGGACAAGAAGTGGGGTTGCTCCATTAGGTCATGAAGCTTTCTGATATAAACAAGTCTTCACTGCCACTCATAATGAGTTACCACTCGCAGCAACTGTCAGAATATCGCTGGTACAGCCATCATGAATGGTTTGTGTAAAATGAGTAGGGAAAATGCTAAACTCGCTAATTTATCTTAGAATTAGAACACATAACTGGAAATTAAAATCGCAAGCTTCTTAATTTTAATGATAAATTGGAAATTTAAGTGATTTATATGGGAAAGGTAAGGGAAAATGAAAAAATGGAGTGACATTAGAAGCTGTTGGGGCTGCTGCCTTATATGCTAAATGGGTGAGGAATAAGGAAAGGGGTGCATTGAAATCCAAGAATCCCGTTGTGATTGATTTTCAGCGGATCAACACCCTTGGTTGCTTCCAATGTTGATATGGATCTGACCTGATTGTCTGTAATGGTATTAAAAATGTTACAAAAAAATCTGAGGAATGATTCCACCTAGCAAGCTGACACCAATTTGTTCAATGGGCGGCAGGTTGCCCCATGACCAGAGAGGTGGGGTGGTCTAATTTAAATTAGATGGGGTTGGCATGCCCAAACCTGAGGGGATGGGCATGCCTTTACTGGCAACAAGGTGGGACGTTGGTTGGGTGAATTTATGTATGAGCTCAATTTGGACAATTTGATTTTGTTCAATATGGATCTACACCCATCATTGAGCTTAAACTAGGATTATGCTTTCTGGCATTTGAGGGGTCAACAACCTACCTGCTGGCGGTGCCCTCTGGCCACCACCCCTTCCTGACACACCCCAGGATGTTCTCCACGAACTCCTTAGTGGTGTGAAGATGGCGAAAAGGAGAAACCTTCAGGGGGTAGGCTGCCACCCACCTCTCATCTGCAACATGGGCTAGATTCTCTGGTTGATGAAGGGAAAGGGAGCCTTCTTTTCCCCCCTCTTGGTTCTAAAAGGATACACCTGCCAGTTTTTGTGCAGGGGGTTCTTATTGGACATTTGCCCTCTCAGCTGAAGAGGAAAAATGTATTGGGTCAAAAATTTCCTAAATGGGGAAATGTCAGCCATTTAAAAGTTTGCAATGATCCAAAAAGTGTTTAATTAAGAATAACGATGATTTTGAGAATATTGGCCAAAAGAGCCTGGCTGATTCTCAGTGGAACCCCATAATTGGGGTAACACCATTATGAAACCTGCTTGGGCGATTCATGAAAAATTGAACAGTCAGATTTCCCTGACCACATGACAGACCTTGGAGTAACCAGCGTAAGGTACTCTCCCAACCATCACCAAGTCCTTCACAGCACCTTCACGGGGACCCCCCCTTTATAGGCATGGCGGAGGTCCCCCAAGGTGAAAGTATTTTCTTTAGTGGTGATTGGTTGAATTACATTAAAACCTTACCTCATGGGTATATTCTGCCCCAAAACCACAACCTTCTTTTTTCCAAAAAATAACTCACGTTACCCAAGAACTGATAGAAGCAAAACCCATATTACCTAATTTGGAAGCATCAAAGCTATTTTAAACCTATCCTCAAATTCCCCCCAACCCTCAAAACAGTTCAAATATTGAACGTTCAAATATTGAGAGGGATCACTTTTCATTTTAAACCCACGCTCCTAATAAAAGTATAAAAACCCAAATTTTATAGTGGCGTTTAATTTTTATTATATTAAAAAATCTTTGTGGGATCCAACAGCGAAAGTATCAGTGAGCACTAGTAAGCTGGATTCCTACAAAATGGTGCTCACTACAGGGGACCCCTGTATATCAAAAGTAGTTGCTCTTGAAAAGCAACTAGCAAACGCTTTATCCCGCCTTAAGGAGATTGAACAGCGCCCATATAACCTTTTCCTTAAGAAAAAGTTCGCTCCTGGTGAAGGGAGCATTGCTACCTTTCTGTGCCTTATGAAGCCGCTATGGATGGTGCCACAGAAAAGCAAAAAGTTTGACACATCCTTCCTTGTTTAAGTCATCCAGCGCAAGAGAAGGTAGTCTCTAACCTGAACCCTTCATACACTTAGGCAGAGGTGAAGGAGGCTCTTCTTGCTGAATTCGGATCAAAGCAGAGTCTACACAGGGAAAAACAAGCCTTTGTGCGCCTTAGTATGTTTAATGATGAATCAACCATTGCCTTTGCCGAATGATTTTGCCTTGCTTCGCAAAGGTTGTCCACCTCTAACATGCTTATCCTTGATGATGCTACTGCCGCCCTGTTAACTGGGCTAGCCTCTCAACCCTCTCTAGCCAGACATATCATTTCAGTGAAACGCAACTTCAAAAAATCCGCAACATTAAAGAGGCTTTGTTAGAAGTGGCCAAATTCCATAAATGGGCTAACATAAGTGACACTAATTTGAAACCTTCAGCTCTAACCATTAAGGAGCTTCCGCTGGTTGAACAGTTGGGTGTGAGCCCACCTGTGTCTATCCTCCCTGCTAGACCTGCTTCCTCAGTATGACTTAAAAGGATACACCATCTTCGTGTAAATTGGAGTTTGGTAAAGTAGATACCACACTCCCACAAAAGCGCACCCAAGCCTCTGTGCATTCTCTTCCAGCCAAGCTGGTAAATGAGGCCCCTAAGGTTACCCAATCTTCTGTAGCCATCTCCCCTACTTCCATTGCGGCCTTGCCCGTTGTTGAGAATACCCTTGGGGAGGAATCTGATGGGGGCTACGACGACTTTGGATACTATATTTTGGGAGCACCCACGGAAGTAGAGGTTCCTGATCATTTGAATGCTGGAGGAGTAGATTGTACCACCGTACCTGAGAAAACATGCCTCAGCAAAACTTTAGGATGGCCAAAAGTTATTGACGCTGCCAGCGATGTGATAAACTCTTAGCTAGCTTTATTCGACCTCTTCAGCAGGTCCAGCCTATTTAACCATCTTAGTAAATATCCTGAGACTGCTCGCAATATAACCTCCACCTTTTGGCTCAAGGAGTATTTAGCTTTGGCACCTAATTTTGGAGGAACCATCACAAAAGTTGAAGTGGTTATACAAAAAGTCTGAATACTGGCCATCTTGGACACTGGCTCTCCAATTAATGTGATCTCTACAAAGCTTATTAGAAGATAAAGCTAACGCCTGACTTGGAGTATACACAAGAATTTGGAACCGCTTGCCCAAATAATACCCATGCAATTGAGGCATACTCTTCCCTTCCCATTCGAATTGGGAAGCTTATTTTATCAGCCCCAGCTGTGGCTTTGGATAACAAAGCGTATGATATGCTCATTGGCGCTCAGTTTATGATTGAGTATGAGAGATTAATAAACATGAAGCACGGATACCTCTCATTACTAAACTATGAAGTCCTGTTAGTCCTAACCAATAAAGAACCCTTCAAGCATAAATACTTTTGCCTGATCGAATACTCTTTCTCAGCTATGAATTTACCTTATTCCACCTCTGGACGCAACACTAAGAAATTGCCTGACTCAGCGGATGTGAGGGATGGCATCCCTTTCTATGCTGCAAATGAAGTATTAATTAAGCCTGGTGAACAACGCGTGGTTGACACTAAAATCACGCTCCAAAATCCCACACCACTGCTTGTTGCATATTATGAGCCTTGAGGGCATTAGCCCCTTGGAGCCTCAGGTCCTGCCTGGAATACTGGACCAGCATACAAGAGGCCTATTAACCTTTTTCTGAAAAACCTCATCAGAAAATACATGATCATTTGAAAACACCTGGAGATCGGCCAAGGCTTTCTACTACAAGTGGAAGACATTAAACGTATCCACTCCATTGGCTCTATGGAGGATATGGGTTTGCCTACGGATAACCTGGTGTGTACTCTAATTAATGTTCATATATTGGATGAGTTAACCTCAGTCAAATTGGAAAAGTTCATACTTTATTAGATGAATATAGCGACATATTTTCTAAATCAGACAATGACTATAGTCACATGAAAGGCTGGTGTCACTCCATTGATGTAGGTGATGCCCACCCTATTTGGTCAAAATCTTACCATAAGTTGAAGGTGGAAGAAGAGCAAATGAGGACAGAGCTCCAGCAATTGCTAGATGCGGGGTTGTTAGTTCCTTCACAAAGCCCTTGGTCTGCCCCTCTGTTGCTTATTAAAAAAGAAAAACGGAGGTCATTGAATAGTTGTGGACTACCAAAAAGTAAATTTTTATAAAAAAGGATAGTTATCCTATCCCCCACATTGATGACGCCCTGGCCCAACTCTCTGGCTCTAACTTCTTTTCCACCATGGACTTGGCTAGCGGCTATTGGCAAATGGGCTTACCCCTGAAGATCAGGAGAAATGTGTTCTCATTTGTAGTGAGGGTCTTTTCCAACCAACCTGATTACCGCAAGGGTTGTGTAACGCACCTGAATCTTTTCAGTGAGTGATGGACCACATTTTGAGGGACAGAAGTTAACTTGTGTCATTGTATATCTTGATGATATCACATTGTTCTCGAGAACCTTCAATGAACATCTTGATCATCTGAAGGAGGTGTTTAAAAGGTTATGCAAGTCAAATATTAAGTTGAAGCCCTCAATATACCTTCTTCCAACAGAAATTGGATTCCCTGGGGGTATTCCATTTCTTGAGAAGGAATCCAACCCATGCAAGATAAGGTTGAAGCAATTTCAAAAATGCCTCCCCCTAAGAGTTTATGGGACATTCAGGTAATTTAGGGATGATGGGTTATTATCATCAATTTATCCCCAAATTTGCCAAGCTCAGCGAACCACTCATTCTCTTATTGACTAAGAACACCCATTTCTATTGGGGTGCTGAACAGAAGGCCGCTTTTGAGACGTTGAAACAACTATTACAACAACGTCCTATCCTGAGACACTCAGATTACAATAACCCTTTTATCATATTTACCAACGCTTCAGACTATGCTGTTGGGGCCATCTTAGCCCAATTAGATGAAAATGTGTAAATCATCCAGTATTCTACTTCAGTAAGATGCTGTCAAAAGCGGAACGCAATTATAGTGTAACTGAGAAGGAGTGACTTGCCGTTTTGTTAGCTGTGAAGCACTACCGCCCCTTTTTATATGGGACTGCCTTCACTGTGGGTACAGACCATGTTTCCCTAGAGTGGTTACAGAACATTAAGGACCCTACTGGATGGCTAGCTCGTTGGGCTCTAAAGCTCCAGCATTATGATATGAAGATTGAACACAGTGCTGGGACCTGTCACTTGAATGTTGATGGGTTGACGAGGCTTCCAGTCCTTCATTTGGATAACAGTGAGGCGGAAAGGTTACATGACCTATTAATGACCCCAAATTTATGGGAGGATGAGGATGATCCTGTTCAGAAAATGTTAGCCCAGCACTCCCATAACACCAAAGTGGAGAACGGGATGTTCTATAAACAGGTGGGGCAAAATAACTGCCTTATTGTAAGTCCTGGGGAACGTCCTCTGGCTGTTGATTGGGCCATCTTCCCATTCCTGAGTAATAAGATACCAAAGAGGATGGTGGTACCCCTCGTTACTCAGGGCGATCTCGCTCACATAGTAGACGAGCGATGGGTAACATCCCTTCCACTTTGGATCCTACCCACAGTACCCACACTCACCTCAGCAGAACTGTTATGGGGAATTAGCAAAATCTGCACCAAAATTGTTGAATTGAAATCAGCCATATCTAATTTGAGTAGCAATCTGGCGATGCCCAAATCTCAAATGGCCAGAAAGGCATGAAGGCTGAGGTATTGGTCGGAATGCCCAATGGTTCCAATTAATCAATATGCTGATCAAACAAAGCACCCTCCTACCAAAATTGTCAAGGATCATCCTTGATGATCAGGCTATAGCATCGGGTGCCACTGATGAGGGTGTAAAGCCCCCAGTAGGTAATTTGGGCGTTGCATCCAATGTGATACCATTGACCAAACGAACGGTCCAGCAACTGAGCGCAGGCGGGTTGGGCATCCCAAACCTGTTCCCAACCAAATGGACCCACCCCTATGTGGGGTGGCCTTGGGGAATTCCCATTGCTCGTTGGGCCAAATGCTTTCATGCCAACTGTCAGAAATGTAGCTGAGCCCCAGTTTGGACATTTGAGGTCGAACCAACAGTAACTTGGCCCGCAGCCAAATTTTGCGATGTTGGTTCTCAAGGAACAAACACATCTATTCCCAAACAATTCGCCAGTTAAGTCAAAATTGTGGGACCCAATCCTGGCTTGTCACTACCCCAATCAACCACTATTAACCAGTTGCATAGCACTGAGAAAATTGATGGTCAATTTTCTTCCTTTTCCTTCATCTAAAATTTTGTCAAAAAAACCCAAACAATTTTTTATTATTTCTTCTGACTGCATCCCTGATGGCATTTCCCTGGTGGCCTATCGGTCCATATACCAGATGGGATCTACCAGTACTCTTGGTCACTATGGCCCCCTCCATCATTGATTGGGTTCAGCGAGTCCAATATTTTTGGCTCTACAACCCTATTATCACTAACTTCTGGCAGCAATACATGGGGATCTTATGGCTGTATGTCCACCATTTGCAAGAGAGAATCTGTCTCCTTGCCACCCCTGTTGAAATGGTCCCATATGCCGAGGACCTCATTGAGACTATCTCAGTTATCCCACCCTCTGCAGCAAGACCTCCTGGGTTGGGAGTGGGTTCAGTGTGGTTTGTTGTTGAGATCATACTTACTATTGTGCTGCAAGAACAATTTGTTGTTTCCCAATGCTCAGCTCCATATCAAGTCGTTCAATCAGCAAAGCCTCTGGCATTCTGGCTTGCTTTTTGGGTGCTTACGCATCCCAACTGGCAGGCCAGTCTAAACTTTTTCTGCCATTTCCATGACACTTATCTTCAGCCCTCAGAACGCATACCTGCTATCCTAGAAGCTCACTCCACCCTAGGTCATGGAGGGGCGAAGAGAACTTATGAGTGGATTAAGGATTGATACTATTGGGATGGAATGATGGAAGCTATTGTTGATATCTTGGAAGCTTGCCTTATGTGTAGGAAGCAATCTGTTTTCATGACTAAATACCGGTATCAACCAATTACCCCTCAACAACCCTTCCACACCATCATTTTGGATGTAGTAGGTCCTCTTCCTCAGACTACTAGTGGAAACAAAATTTATCCTAGTAGCTATTAATTATTTCACCAAGTGGGTGGAAGCAGTGGCTCTTCCTGCCCAAACAGCCAAGGCCACCGCCACCTTTTTACACCAACACATTTTCACATGTCACGGCTGCCCCAAGTACTACTCTGCGATAATGGTAAGAACTTCACCTCCAGAGTAGTCAAAATCTTGGCCACATCTATGGGAGCACAACAACTCTTCTTAGCTCCATATAACCCCTCCACCAATGGGACCGTGGAAAGAGCAAATGGTACCTTGGTTTCCCTACTTTGGAAAATGGCCTCCTCTGATCCTCTTCACTGGGACCAATATCTACCCAGTGCTCTTATGTCTTACCAAATTAGTTATCAGCAGGTTTTGAAAATGTCCCCTTTCCGTGTCTTGTATGGGCGTGAACTAGGAATATCCACACTCTTAGTTTGATGTATTCTCCTCTAGAAAAGAGGAGCCCAATAGAGTTATGAGAAGATTGGCTCAGCGATCATTCAACTCCAATAGGAGGCTATGACCAATATAGCAAAAACAGTGACTAAAGAAGGGCAGGCTTCTAATGAGCTCTGAACCCCCTTACCTACCTTCCAAGTATCTGACATGGTATTGTACTACCATAACTGCATTACCCAACAAATGGTAAGCACGGAACAATCTGGAAGGGTCCCTTCACCATCACTTATAAAAGAGGCAACAAGAACTATATAAAGTCTTTAGCTACCAGAGTAATCATCAAACAAGTGCATGGCCGTTTCCTCTGACCTTATTCTCCCCCCAACATTCTTGAGGGGGTGATGTTGGACATTTGCCCTCTTAGCTGCAGAGGAAGAATTTCTTGGGTCAAAATTTTCTAAACGGAGAAATGTCAGCCAATTAAGAGTTTTCAATGAACTGAAAAGTTCTTAATTAAGAATAACAATGATTTTGAGAAAATTGTCCAAAAGACCCTGGCCTAGTTCTCAGCGGAACCCTGCTAATCAGGGTAACACAATTATGAAACCTGCTTGGGCGATTCATAAAAAATTGAATGCTCAGATTTCCCTGACCACACGATGGACCTTAAGGCAACCAGCGAAAGGTACTCCCCCAGCCATCACCAAGTTCTTCACAGCGCCTTCACGGGGACCCCCCCTTTTATAGACATGGTGGAGGTCCCCCAATGTGAAAGTATTTTCTCTAATGATTGGTTGAAGTACATTAAAACCTTACCGCATGGGTACATTCTGCCCCAAAACCACAACCTTCGTTTTTCAAAAAAATAACTCATTTTACCCAAGATCTGATAGGAGAAAAACCCATATTACCTAATTTGGAAGCATCAAAGCTATTCCAAAACTATCCCCAAATTCCCCCTGACCCTCAAAAAGTTTAAATATTGAACGTTCAAATATTGAGATAGATCATTTTTAAGTTAACCCCGTACTCCTAATAAAAATAAAAATCCATTTTTATAGTAGCGTTTAATATTTATTTTATTAAAAACTTTTATGGGATCCAGCGGCAAAAGCACCAGCGAGCACTAGTAAAATGGATTTCTACAGTGCTCCTCAGGAATTACACATAGGTGAGTACTCTCAAAGGACAAGAGGTTGAACTTCAGGTTGATATTCACCTGTTGGCACCGCTTAAACCTAGCCTAAAAATTACTGGAAACACTATCTAAGGTACCATGGAAAAACAGTCACAGAAGCAGAACTTGTGCACTGAAAATTGGATGGGACGTCTCACCTCATAGCAAGACATTGGAGTGGATGAAGCTTATAAAATAGATCATCTTATTCCAAGATCCAGGTCTAAATATTGCATCACTTTTAAACTCATAAATTTTTTGACTGCTCCTGTGTCCAAGAGGGCGCCAATGGATATCTTAGAGATCCCAACTTAATTTCAATTGGAAATAAAAAGTAGGCATGGTTTTATCTTTACTTGCAATATCACAGGATATAACTTTTTGGGTATAATGGAATTGCAGGGATATTAACTGGGATAGTAGTAGGAAGAGAAGGAAGTCTCCTCAGCCATAGGGTTGCCTCAATCTCTGCCTGCTGTACTGCGGATAATATAGGCTTTAATAAACTCAAAACTATCTGCTTTACGTTGAATCCTGAATTAACAAATGTAGATGGGACGCTTAAGAACTTTACTGTTATGCTAGAGGAGATAGAGGTAGGATTGGAGATAAACCACACGTCAAATTTTGGGACCTTTCCAAGATTTACATTTGGCATGAAAATAAATGAACTTTATACATGCAAGCTCAAATTTGTGGTATGTTCTACTTTGGCATGGATTTTAAAGTAATCTCATAGCAACATACAAAGTTTGATTTATTGAACAAGAAGCCCACCTATACCCCACCAGGTGAGCCAAAGGTTGCATATTCTGTTCATTTAGCTGGACCAACGCATCACCCAATTTGTATAAAAGGGTGTAAAAGGTGAAGATTAAAGGGTCATTCTATTATGTATTAGATTATGCTGATAAAAATAAGGCTTCACTGTCATTTGAGATTAGTTAACACCAAAATAAGCAACAATTATCTCTTTGGTAAGCCAGATAAAAAGTGAAATAGAGTAAGGATAAGGAGAGCCATTATTGGTCCTCTTTACAAAAGTTTGAGCAAAAATGGTTTATAAAAAAGTACCCATTAAACTTAAAATCAAAAATGGAAAATTTTTATTATATTGTTTCTTTAAAATTATGGTAAAAGAATGGAAAAGAATAAACTAACAGCCACACCTATTGGGGGTTGCTGCCTTATAAGCTCCTCTGGGAATAGATAGGGGTGCATAAAGCAGCCAAACTTAGTACTACGTGATCTGAGGATCAACATACTACACTATGATTCAAAAAATTATAATCTGACTAAATGATCCCAGATAACTTCAACCCTTGTTTAAATAATTATCAAAGTTTTTACCAAATCTTTTTGGAGTCCAATCACAATTTGGAAGAAGGATGGGCTGCTTTGTATTATTGGGGGGTTATGCCTAAGATCAGGGATGGTAGACTCAATTCCAAATCAAATCAAAAATTTTTATAAAGTTCAAACCTATTGAGGACATGCTCACCATACTAACCTGTAAGTTTGAAAGGCCAGGGATGGTTTCTGAGCTCAAATTGACTTTTCTTAACTTGTTGGCATCTGGATAAGTTTATTTACCCTAGGGATACTCAACCCTATTTTATAACCTTGCAGCGTTATAGAGGTAAACAACTTGGCAGCTGGTGCTTCCCCCTGACCTTTACTATATCCTTGCAAACCCCTCTGATCTTTCCCATAAACTCCTTAGTGGTGAGAAGAACAAGTAGTGGAGAAACCTTCAGAAGATAGGCTGTTCCACCTCTCATCCACTACATGGCCAAATTGCCTTGCTAGAGAACACAGACGCCTTCTTAGGGCTCCTCTTAGTTCTATGAAGTACCTTCTCCATGTTCAGGCATAGGGTTGTCCCCTTGGACTTACACAATGAGCCTGGACTAAAAGATAGAAATGATGTCTTCAGCAACTATCCCAACATTTCTCCCTCAAAAGCCCTATCTCCCGAGTCATTAGTACATCAATTCCAGTGCAGTATAGATGCTCTTTGGGGAATTAAAAAATGCTAGGGAGTAAAATGTTAACCTTTGTAGTGATATCTATAATTTCTAGGGAACATAAGATATATTAACCTAATTTTGTTCTTAAAAGGATAAATATGATGTATATGCCCATAAAATTGATATTGGCGTGCTTTTTAAGCTGCAACCAAACAACTATTAATATAGAGCAAACGTGTAAGCCTTGAGGAACAGCCCCTGCATCTGGACTGATAGAAATTTAAATTCTGAACTAAAAGGGGATGAAGCTGGCAGTTGTTCCTCTTGTTAACCTGGGGATTTAGTCCATGTTGTATATGAGAGGTGGGTAATGGCGTATCACCTGCGGATTGTGCCTATTCCGCCTATTTTTACCACCAAGGAGTTGGTGGGTAAAATTTGGAAGGTATGCCAGGAGGTTGCAGAGATCAGAAGCTATTGCCAGTGGAGGGTAGCTGGCGCATGTCCCCATGAGGAGGTATCCGTGAGTTTGAGTTCTTCTTGAAAAACTAAGTTTCATTCTGTTAAGGTCAAGACATGTTCTGCCAAAATTAAGGTCTCTTAGTTAGCTTTGGGCAAGAAATCCCCCATCCATCAAGTTTCTCCCAAATATACTATCTGAGACAATCCCTGACAGATATGATTGTGGCCAACCCTTTTCCCACCCAATGGAGCCAGCCATATGTGTCCTGGCCGTGGGTGCAACCTTCTGCCTGCAAAAGATGTTGTCATCATTTTGCCAAGTGCAGTCATGGTGGAATGAATATTTGTACCATCTAATTTGTTTGAAGTCCGCCTAATCAGGTCAGATCTGAATTGACAGAAAAAAACACTTTGAGATGACAATCTGGAAAAATCAAATTGTGGAATATTTCAGGTGGCAGTGCGCTTAGCCTCAGTACCCATGATGCAAGCATTTAGACAGCGGTCCCTGACAGATTCCGCTGTTGCTCCATTTTCCTTTCCACCTGCCATTTTAGCTTTAAATAAAATCCTTAAAAATATACCTAAAATTACTTTATGAAGGTTAGTGGTTTATTAATAAATTAGTGGCGATAATTTCCAATTATGGGAGTCCCTGGTTTGCTCTCAGGCTATCTTTCTTATCTTTCATCCATCAATATGTTGGCTGTACTTAGGGTATTTTAGCTGGGATTCTGGGTGTTTACCCATCTGGAGTTCCAGGATGGTCTTATTAATACTATCAAAACGCTCTATGACATAATGAAGTGACTTAAATTTTTATTCTTCTCCACCTATCCCTTTAAGTGGGGTGCGTTGATTCAGTTATCCAAATGGAGAGTTTACATGTGGCCTGGAATGTGGTATTCTATGAGATGGGATTATTCAGAGGATCATGGCAAGTTTTCTAGATTTTGCACATCTTCATTGGCTCTACCACCAGTAGGGCCTACCCCTGGGTTGAATGGAGGAAAACCTGAGGTTTTTCCTTTTGGCTTGAGGAGATGGGAAGATTCCTATTACATGTGTATGGTGTTGTTTGTTACTGAGGCTGTTAACTTCCCCACCATTTTGCTATGGGGGATATCAAGGCTTGTCTTCTCACTGTCAATGTGGCTGGTTTGGAGGAGCCAGTGCATGTGAATTTGCTGGTGCCCAAAGTTGTCCCAGTAAAGAGGTGGAGTCTGGGGTTGTTCAGATTGCGGTGGATATGATCTCTGCTCTTGTGGATGGACCATTGTCAGGCTCGATGGATGCATCTACCCTCCTGAATGTGCCTCACACCTTGGCTAAAAAACAAAACCAAGCTTACTTTTTGTTGCCAGTCAAGATCTAGCTGGGTACTCAGATGGTTTCTGTTGAGGCCCTTGCTAACATGGGAGCCACCAGAAATCTTATGAGTTTGCAGGCGGCTCAAGGGTTAATTCTCGATCTGGACATAGGGTACAAAGTCTTGTATGTACCATCAGCTTTGGTGACTTGTTTTTCGGTTCAGCAGCCAGTACCATGCTCATTACATAAGTTTGGCTCCTGTGATTAGTTTACTGCAGTACCAATTTGTTATTTCTTATCATCTTGGCAGTTAGTTGGTGTTGGTGGCAACAAGTTTGCATTAACATAGATCTCAACCTTTTTTTATTTGAGAATTCTCATCTAAGGGGCAATATTCTGCTAATCAGCACCTTCTCTCCGGTGGGTATGGTAGGGTTGATTGCTTCACTGCCATCCATTACAGTGCTGCCGGAAAATTTCCCTCCTAGCTTGGTCCAGTTCCAGGATAATTTTAGCTTGGAAAAAGCCAACTGGCTTCCCAACCACTCTGAGTATGATCTAGCCTTCCGCTCGACATTAAGTGTACTTAACATCAACTGTCTCCTTTACCCATATACAGAGCAGGAGGATAAGGTCTTGGACATGTAGTTGAAGGATATGCTCGTGAAAGGTTGTGTATTCAAGAAGACCTTGCCAATCACTTCCCTTACAGTGTTTTCTCAGAAGGCCAATGCCACCTTGTGGCCCTTCATGGATTATGGGCATCTCAACAACATTACCGTTCACAATCTCTAACCCTTTCCCCTCAGCCATTAATTAGTCATGCGATTTCAAAACCTGGGTGTTTTAAAAACTTGATCTTATATTCATTCAACCAAATTTGAGTGGCGGAGGCCAGGATTGGCTTATGGAAATCATACCAGAATTGGAATTGTTGGGATTTGACCTGCTCACAATTGATCTAATTCAAATTTCCCTACTTCTGATGCCTCTCCAAATTTTTCTCTAATGGAGCCTTATTTTTCGCCCCCTAATCGATTTGTTAAAAGGAAGCCTGTCATTGACTCCCCACCTGATCAACATCAGGATGTCAAGGATCTTGTCGGTGGAGGACATCATAATCCTGAAAGGATTAGGAGAAAAACCTCGCCTATAAATATCCGCGCTTTTTCTTAAATAAAGTTACACTTTTATCTCCAATTCGTTTTTAGTTTTAGTTATTTCTAGAGCCTCTGTACAGCAAACTCCTCTCCGGCCGTCAACTTCCACAGTTAATACAATAGGTCCCTCATCACCTATTCTCAAGCTCAGATCAAGTTACCAGCTCCTCCAATTAGGATTCCTGGCTCTCCCCGCCGTCTGCTTACTGCAGGACCTTTTAACCCATCCATTTTGGTACACTTTGGAGAAACTATTGCCCTCAGCTACCCAATCCCAACAAATTATTTGGTGCTCCTTGCCAGGCACTCTACTGAGCTACCTGGTGAATAAATATATTCACAATGGATGATTCTCGCCAATACTTTACTTGGCCCCTTACCAAAATATCCAGTGTCACCCAATGGGTAACCTCCAATGGAAATCACGACCCTGAGAACAATGAACCCTATTTTATGCAACTCCATGCTATGCTCAATATCTCTATTCTGGCCCTAGAACCCCAAAACTATCGCTTTCAGACTACAGGTGTTGCTGATACTATTAATCAATTACTTCTAGGTTCCCTTTTCTCCATAGATCGCTCCCATCATAACTAAGCCTCTGCAGTTCCCAGTATGTGAGCGCTATATGAATCTGTCACCTTATCCGGCTCCAAAGTAGGAGTATCTCGCATAGAGCAATATTTACAACAGTTTGTAAACCCCGCCATTCACCATTTAGTCCAAATAATGAAGATCCACCATCAAGAAGTCTTTTGACAGTTTACCTTGTCACAAGAGCTACACTCCTACCTTCTATATTTCTACAACTCAGCTTCTTCATTTGTAAGAGATAACCGCGAGGCTATTCTTGAAAACTGTGCCCAACTTATCTCTATTTAAATCCACTCTCCTAACTGGATGTGGGAGTGGCTAGCCTACTTTGTGAGGAAGTAGCTACCCAATTTACTAAGACTACCACTATTATCAGGAGTTGGTTGCAACAAGCTATTACCAACCTCTCCAGCCAACTTAATGCTTTTACTGAACAAACTTTTGAACAAATAAGACAGATTGAATCAACAATTCAACCAGCATTTAATGTTTCAAGCGTGCCTGAGATTCCAGGGCCTCCTGGCCCTGTGGGTCCCTCAGGCCCCCCTGGGGAGCAGGGATCAGCTGGTCCCACTGGAGTGATGGGGCCCCCTGGTCAGGATGGAAGTGAAGGGCCACCTGGGCCAGCTGGCCCCCCTGGATATGGGCATCCTGGCCCTCGTGGGCCACCTGGGCCCCCTGGGTCTCTTGGTCCTCCAGGTTCAACTACGCACTCACCTTCCCTTCCGGAGGATCCTTCCTTGTATAGCTGCCTTCTTACTCTCAAACAAAATCTTGAAAATATTGCTCAAAGCTGTTGGCTAACTCGCTCTGAAGAACCTATTGATCCAAACCTTACTGTTGATGCAATTAAGGAAGGGTTGGATAACTCTTACCATCTTTACGATTCTCTCACTGATGATTTAGCTCACCAAAAAGAAAAAATTGTTAGATGGAGCAAGACAATTCTGAGCTCAGAACCCTAGTTCAAAATCTATTTGTTGAAATGGAATAAATTCACAATGAACTTCAACAAAAAGCATCCACTGAGTCTCTAATTGCCCAATTGGGCTCTTCAAGATAATTTGAACCATTTTAGACAACAAGCTGATTTGATTCGAAATCCTGTGCCTCCTTCCAAATCTGAGCTATCTGAATTCAATTGACTTAGCCCAGTAGGCGTTAATGCTATTTCAGCTCCCGTAGGAACTACATTTAAACCTTCTTTTAAATACAAGTTCACCCTGGGGGAAGGAAGTATCACTTCATTTCTATATATTTATAAAAATGCGATGGAAGAAGCTCCTGATTGACAAAAGGTTAAATATTTATCCTCTTGTCTTAGTAGATCCAGACAAGAAATTATGGTACTCCACCTCATAAGATGCAGCACTTGGGCTGAGGTGAAGGCTGCGCTTATTATCGAATTGGTAGTGATCTCACCTTAGCAAATCAGAAATAGGCCTTTATGATTATTAAGTTAAGACGTGGTGAATCTCCTGCCGAGTTTGCTGCTCAATTCTATGCTGAGTCCCAAACATTAGTAACTAACAACCGCCTCACTCTTGATGATTCTGTTGTTGCTGTCTTGTCTGCTTTAGAGTTTAACCCGCAGCTCCATCTTCACATGACTTCTGTTAAACGAAACTTTACTTCTATTTTAGATATTAAGGAGGCCCTTCTTGAAATTCCTACTTCTGTAGTTACTGCCGCTCCTGCTTTCACTTCAGCCTCACATCCTCGGATTCGTGTGGTGAATAACAATGAGTCTGGAAAAACCTGAGTTCAACCCAACTGCACCTATTGTGGCCGTCGCAACCACACCATTCAGCATTGTTGGACAAAAATGGCCGAAGAGAAAGCAAAATAGGGGTCAGCATAGGGCGAGAGGCTCCCTATGCTGACAACTTTACTGCGCCTCAAGAACAATCAGTTCATACTTTTTCCACTGACCTTGTTGGCCCCAGCGCACCTGAAGAAGAAACCCCTATTGAGCCTTCCATTAATATTAAACCTAGAGATATTTCTTCTTATCCTCTTTCTAAGTCAGCCCCTGCAGCTATATATTCTATCCCAGCTCAGTGGGGAGTGACAGTAACCCATAATGAAGCGGTGGCTCACAAGGTGAAAGTTCTTGCTATTGTTGACTCTGGCTCTCAGATTAACATCATTTTTTATCAACTTATCAGAAAAATTAAGGTTCAGCCTGATCTTAACCATTAGTCAGGATATATACCGCTGGTACCGCCTATGCTTGAGCTATAGGTGCTTACTCCCATTTACCCCTAAAGTTAGGCGATCTACAGCTCCCTCCCTGCTTTAGCCTTGGATCATAATAGCTATGACCTCCTATTGAGAAACCGGGTTTCTTATGGAACATGCTGCCATCATTAATTCTAAAGATAATTTCATTTCAATATTATGATACCATGTCCCTTTACTTTTAACTTCTGCTCTTAAGGAAAAAGGGAAGCGGAAGTTGAGGACATGCCTGCTCGAGTCTCCTGATTCTGTTGAGCGTTTTGTAATATTATGTGTTGGGGTCCAAAGTTAAGTTGCCCCCTCCCATGGTCGAGACTGAGGAGGGGATGCCTTTACATTCTCCCCGAGTCCTTACTATACCTCCTCAGGCCCAAATACTGGTAGACACTGTGATCCAGTTGGTTCCCCCTCCTAATCATTTGCTTAAGATATCTAGTTTACCTAACCCTTCTGCACTCAAAGCTCTCCCCTGTCCAGGAGTTTTAGATCCCGCTTATCAAGGCACTGTCATTGTTCTTTTAGCCAACCTCTCCCGGTCTCCTAAAGTCATTGAGCTGAACCAACCTATTGCTTACGTCCGCCTCCTACCCTATGACCAGGTGAAGGGGGCTCACGGCGTTGGGACCCTTCATGACTTTGGGTTAGAGGAGCCTCCTTTTGTTGCTGCAGTGCCTGTATGAATTAGTTCTGTTTTATCAGCTGAACAAAAAGTGGCTGCTGAAGCCTTGATCGATGAGTATTCTGATATTTTCTCCTCAGGCCCTCACAATTATGGCCACATGCAAGGCGTTCAACACCAGGTCAATACTGGAGATGCTGCTCTTTTTTACTCTCAACTTTATCGCAAAACAAAAACTAAAGAAGCTCAGGTTACCCTTGAATTAAAGCAATTGCTCGATGCTGGCCTCCTTTAACCATCACGTAGTCCCTGGTCCTCCCCTCTCCTGTTGATTAAGAAGAAGGATGGAAGCCATCATGTTGTTATGGACTATCAACGATTGGACTCCATTACGCGCAAGGACAGCTAACCTTTACCCCACATTGATGATTCCTTACGCTCCTTATCTGGCTCCCAATACTTTTCTGCGATGGACCTGGCTAGTGGCTACTAGAAGATTGATCTTTCCGCTGATGATCGTGCCAAGTGTGCCCTCATTTCCCATGAAGGGTTGTTTGAGCCCACCCATATGCCGCAGGGGTTATGCAATGCCCCTGCTACATTCCAACGGGCTATGGACCAGTTGTTTGGGGACCTTAAACTCATGTGTGTGTTATTATATCTTGATGATGTCACTGTCTTCTCCCAAACATTTACTGCACACCTCGATCATCTTTGTCAGGTATTTCAGTGACTATGGGAGGCCTACTTGAAACTAAAACCCTCTAAATGTATATTCTTTGAACGAGAAATGGAATTTTTAGGACACAAGTTGACGCGGCAAGGTATCCTCCCCATCCCAGATAAGGTCTCTGCCATTGAACGCATGCCTGCTCCAAAGAATTTGCGAGACATCCAAGTCTTTCTGGGAATGGTGGGCTACTACCATCAGTTTATCTCTTACTTCGCTGACCTTTCCGAACCCTTAGTTGAACTCCTACACAAAAATGTGCCCTTCTTTTGGGGCCCTGAACAACAACAGTCCTTCGATTCCTTACGCACTGCCTTGTCATCAGCCCCTGTCTTGATACATCCTAACTTTGAGCAACCTTTTGTTCTCTTCACTGATGCCAGTGACACCGCTGTAGGCGCCATCCTATCCCAGTTTGACCAAGACCAAGTTGACCACCCATTTGCCTACTTTAGAAAGACGTTAACCAAGGCCAAGCGTAATTACTCAGTAACTTACCGTGAGTGCCTGGAATTTTTACTTGCTATCAAACACTTCCGCCCCTATTTGTATGGTAAACATTTTACAATAGGCACTAATCATTCCTCCCTCTGTTGGCTTTGTCAAATAAAAGATCCTGATGGGAGGTTAGCTCGCTGGGCCCTCAAACTCCAAAATTACAAATTTTCTATAGTTACAGAGCTGGCGCCATTCATCAAGTGCGGATGGGCTATCTCACCTCCATATTTTACATGTAACTATTCCTGAAGAAGATCGACTCTTTGAGCTTCTCCTCAACCCTAGATTGTGGTCTCAGGAATCTCCAGACATTCAAGCCAGACTAAAGAAGATGTCTGCTAACACTAAAGTCACTGATGGTGTCTTGGTAAAACAGGTTGGCACCGCTTTTCTGCCCTATCTCCGCCCTTCTCTTCGGACTGAAACTATCATGGAAGCCCATAAGACCCTTGGGCATGGGGCTGTAAAGAAAACCCTTGAGTGGCTAAAAACCAAATGCTATTGGGAGAATATGGCTGAGTCCATTCATGATGTTTTGGAAGGTTGCTTCATCTGCCATTCCCAGGACAAGTCCAATCCACGCTTTAAATTTGGGCTTGTAGCCCCTGGGGCCCCTTTTGATACTGTTAGCATCGATGTTGTAGGTCCACTACCTGTGGGTGTCTATGGCCATCGCTATATTATCCTTGCCATTGACCACCTAACCAAGTGGGTTGAGGCTACTTCAGTCCCTCATTCTACTGCTAGAGCTACTGCCCTCTTTTGTACCAACAAGTATTTTCCCGTCATGGTTGCCTGCGGGTACTTTTATCAGACAATGGCAAAAAATTTATTTCCTCTATAGTCCAGGAATTAACTTCTTTGCTAGCTATAAAGCACCTCTTCATTACACCATATCACCCCGCCACCAATGGCGCGGTAGAGAGTGCTAACAGTACTTTAATTTCCATTCTACAAAAATTTTAGCTGCTTCAGACCCTGTGCATTGGAATGATTTTCTCCCTAGTGCCTTATTGGCCTACCGAGTTAGCTATCACAGGATGATTAAGATGTCCCCTTTCCAAGCCCTATATGGGCGCGAGCCTCTTTTGCCTTCCAGTCTTCAACCTATCCTTGCATCAGCTAATCTAAGTAATGTAGAGCTTACCCTGCGATGGCTAACTGATGAGATTATGTCTCCAAGCTATGGCCAATGGATCTATCAAAACTAATAATCTTAGAGAAGAAGTTCTGGCCAATGAGCACCGTCCAGCGCTCCCTGAATACTCTTTAGGATATCTAGTCTTGTTCTATCACCATCGCCCTGAGGGCAGGACCCATAAGTTTGCCACCACTTGGTCTGGTCCCTATTGGGTGATACACCATAGGGTCCCCGGTATTCTATCACTGCTACTGGTACTGGCACAGTAGTTAATCGCGTCCACAGCCATTTTCTGCGCAAGTACTATCCCCCTTGGCAAGATCTTGAGGGGAGTGTTGTTGGGATTTGACCTGCTCCCAATCAATCTAATTCAAATTTTCCTACTTCTGATGCCTCTCCAAATTTTCCTCTGATGGAGCCTTATTTTTTGCCCCCTAATCGATTTGTTAAAAGGAAGCCTGTCATTGACTCCCCACCTGATCAACATCAGGATGTCAAGGATCTTGTCGGTGGAGGACATCATAATCCTGAAAGGATTAGGAGAAAAACCTCGCCTATAAATATCCGCGCTTTTTCTTAAATAAAGTTACACTTTTATCTCCAATTCGTTTTTAGTTTTAATTATTTCTAGAGCCTCTGTACAGCAAGCTCCTCTCCGGACGTCAACTTACCCAGTTAATACAATAGGTCCCTCATCACCTATTCTCAAGCTCAGATCAAGTTACCAGCTCCTCCAATTAGGATTCCTGGCTCTCCCCGCCGTCTGCTCGCTGCGGGACCTTTTAACCCATCCATTTTAGTACACTTTGGAGAAACTATTGCCCTCAGCTACCTAATCCCAACAGGAATCTTCCAGTTCCGCGTAAATGTTTGAGTTGAAATTGCCCCAGTCACATTCCAGCAGATGATGATATGCTGAACAACTTTTGGTTCACCTGTGCAGTGGTATATATTGATGACATCCTTGTGCATTCCCCGCTCCTGAGCAGCATGAGAGGTATCTGAAGGTGGCGTTGGCTGCGTTGACAAGGCTGACCTTTATTTAAAACCTATTACTATGAGTTTTCAAAAATGATGTTAAATTTCTTGGTAACATGGTTTTAAAGAATGGGTATGCCATTCCTCCCATCGAGCTTGAGGCAATATTTGAGAGGCCACACCTACAACTCAGAAGCAGCTGTGAAGCTTCTTGGGCACAATCATCTTTTTGAAAAAATTCTCTCCTGCCACCTTGCAGCTGCCACACCGCTGCACCCTCTGACCAATAGGAATGTTCCGTTTTTTAAGTTTTGAATTACACTTCAAGAACGGCAAGTATCTCTTAAAGTTACTTTGGTGGAATCTCCAGAAATAAAATATTTGAATAAAAGTATTATTATTAATATTTTCTCATGAATAGACTTTTCTTTTATCTTTTAAAAAGACTTAATTTTTTAGGTTTTTCAGAGGTTCACCTTTAATCTGATCTTTTCAATATTTGATAGATCAAACCTTCTGAGATTACATGATTGGGATAAGCGTGATCATTTATGAAGACTTGAAGAGATTGAATTCACTACATTCCCTCAGTGACTAATGGAGGAATATTCAGGGTAATCAATTCAGGGATGGAAGAATTTGGCGAAATCCTGGCACTTCCCCCTCCCACAAAAAAAAATTTGATGCAGAGGAGGATGAGCTCTCAAAAATCTAGGATGTACACGATTTACAGCTATACCAGTATCAGCATGAACAATTGAGTACTCAAGCCCACTCCAGAAAAATTTTGATAAGGACCAGATCAATTAGATTCAAATTTATCTGTTCGCCCACCAGGCTGAGAGTGGTAATACATAGCATAATCTCCAATCTAGTACTCAGGTAAAGCGGACCTATGTTGGTTACTCTTAAGGTTCTCCTTTTTGGTGGTCATTTCATTTAACTCCATTGCTTGAGCTTATAGTGAATGATTTCATCAGCCAGATTTCTCATAACTAAATTGGTGTTTTCTGAAACACTCTCATTAAATATCTCCTGGATGCTCAAGGGGACTGAAGGATCTCACCCATAAATACACATAAAAAGTGACATCTTCATAAGTCGATGGTAACTAATTTAGTAGGTGAATAGAGCACTAGGTATATAAGAGTTCCACCAGGATGGGGCAGAGGAGGCCATCTTTCTCAAAATGGAAACTAAAGCTAATTACTCGCTCAATGGCCCCATTAGTAAATGGGGGATAGTGAACAACAAACTGTTGAGCAGTATTGAACAACTTTAAAAACACATGTAAAAATTGGTAATTTAAATTAGTTCCAGTGTCTTGCATAAGGACTTTGGGGCACCCATGTTGAGTGATGATTTGGCAATAGAGGAACAAAGCAATAGTTCTGGCAGAGGGAGTAACAATAGATATGGCTTCTGCCCATGTAGTTATATGATTGACAGCCATGATAATGTATTGGTGCCCGTGCAACTCCTGAGGCGAAAGTTCTATAGCATTGATACTTACCATTTCAAAATCCTTAGTCGGTGGGATCACATAATGTTGGTAAATAGGGCTGGAGGCACCATGGCTTTTACAGATTCAGCATGGCTTAAGAGTTTTCTTGATGGATGTGATCTTGTTATTCCAATGATATCAGATTTTAATCACATTTAATTTTTTAGGCCACTATGGCTCACTTGACTATGCCCCTCCATAATAACATTAAACATGAACTTAAGTAAAAAGTGTAAATATTTGGAGCCAACCTTCTTATACAAAGACCCCTCATATACTATGGTGTCCTTAGTAGTGGTCTTAAGGAAAACTCAATATTCTTCAGATTATTTTTCTCAAAGCTCAGGCCGCGAAAATAAATAATAATTATTCCTCCTTCTTAGGATCCAAGGTTAACACAGGCATTTGAGATAGGCCATCATCATTTTGCTGTTTTTCCTGAACAATGAATAATCAAAAACTTATAATTTTACTACCGTAAGGCCCAACAAGCCATCCTCCCATCAGAATCCTTCAAATTATAAAACCATCATAGAAAATAATGGTCAGTAACAACAAAAATTATTGTTATATAAGAAGGGTCAGAAGTGTTTACTTGTCAGAATTACAGCTAGGACTTCCCATTTGGTTACACTGTAATTTTCGCTCAGCTTTGGATATAGTTTTGCTGTATTAGGCCACAGGATGGTCAATTTGATCTCCATCATACTGAGATAGAATAGCCACAATAGCTACATTACTCGCATTGGTATATAGAATTGAAGGATTATCAAATTGAGGATGAATTAAAACAGGCGCTTTGGTTAGAGCGGTTCAGAGAGAGTTTAAGGATCTCTCCTGAGCAGAGATCCAATCAAATGGTACACATTTTTGTAACAAAAGGAATATAGGTTTGCCAGATTGGCAAATTTAGGTACAAACTGCCAATAATATCTAACTATACCTAGGAAAACCTGTATATCATGCAAAGAGGCTGGAGGAGACATTTGGCTAATTGCCTGATTTTATCTGGGAGAGGTTGAATTCCTTCAGCCAAAACTTTGTTCCCTAAGAACTCCATTCCTTCTTGGAAGTGAACATTTTGAAAATTTGAGCTTTAACAATAAATTCCAAATTTACTAAAAACTTCTTATAAGTGGTCCAAATGCTCAGTAAAAGTCTTAAAAACCATAGTAATGTCATCTGAATGTCAAGACGCAGGTAAGTTTTAAGTCTTAGAGAATTACATCCATAGCCCTCTGAAAAGTAACCAGGGCATTGATCAACCCTTGAGGCATACTGGTTGATTCATACAGGTCCTTGCTAGTGATTAAAGCGAAGATGGCTCATCCTTATGGTGCTAACTTGATCTGCCAGTATACTTTTGCTAAATCCATTGCAGAAAAGTATGTAGAGCCATCAAGCAAACGGAGGGAATCATTGATCCTTAGTAAAGGTTAGCTGTCTCGATGAGTAGCTGCAATTAGCATATGATAATTTATAATCACCCAATGAGAGCAATTTTTATTCTTCATAATAGTAATGAGGAAGCCCAAGGGCTAATGGAGGGTTTCAATAATCTGGCTTCCAATAATTGGTTCAATTCTTTGGTGACCTGCGCCTCCTCAACTTTCAATTTATGATAAGGCTTAGCACAAATGGAAGGATGCTCCCTAGTTTCAATGGTATGCGTCGCTCCATAAATCTTTACAAATTCATAGGTATGCTTTAAAAAAGTATCGAAACATTCCTACAGTATTTAATGTACTAGTTTTTCTTGGTACTAAGTAAGATGTTTTCCAATCGCAGGACCCACAGTAAGAATTTTCTGACTGTTTCGTGTCCAAATTTTATAAGCTCCTGAAAAGTCTTAACATCATAAATCAAAGAAAAGTGATAGTTTAACATAGACTATCAGAGTCTTTTGAACCACGGTTTTTGGCACATTAGTAAGGTTTGCCAGTAAGATGAGTAGTGCCTCCAAATATGCATAGTTCAACCCCCTGGAAAAGGCAAAATCTCCTTAACAGAAGGGTTTTAAACGCCCTAATTTATATTAAATGGCCCTTGGGGATAGCAAAATGCAAAAAGCTGTCAACAATAACCTGAGATTTTGGAGGAATAGCAATGGTATCAGGAGAGAAAATGGGCATAACTTCCTTGATGTCAGCCATCTTGGGTGGAAAATTCACCTGAGGTCCTTAAACATGTGCTGGATAGAATAGGACCTCTTTGTCCCCTCCAACAGACAAACCTGACGCTAGGCGTGTTAAATAAGAGCATGTTTGGATTAAAGTAAAGGGGACTTGATACCCCAAAAAGATATAGAGAGGAGTCAGGGTAATTAATAATCCCGTCAAATTCCTGTAAAAATTGGGTCCCACAAGGAGGTCATAACTCAAATTATCAGGTATGATATGGGTACCATAAAAGTTAATTTTTCCAATCTTCAAGAAAAGAGATAAAAAAAGTCCAATTGACTGCATATTATGTGGTCCTGCAGTTTCATACTCCTCAAAATGAAAAATGTCAGGCGTAAGTTTAATCCGCTGGGTCAACTTAGATGAGGCTACATTCATGGGAGATCCAGTATCGATGATGGCCTTAGCATTGACCTGATTCACTCAGAGATCAATGCAAGTGACTTCACTTCCAAATTGAGAAGGTAACGCCAACAAGGAAGGCAAGGCATAAGAAGAAAAATGTTCATCTTTATTATACTCTATAGGGATTTGATCACATTGGTTTATACTAAAATCACTATCAAGATGATAGTTATTATTACACTTGTCTTTCTTTTCCATCTCATCCGTTTTCTTCTTGACACAACAATATTGACTCGCCTTAGAGTTTTCAGATACTGAATACACTTTAAGACAACTTAGTTTCATAGGGTCATAGATTTGGGGTTTTTTAATGAATTGAGGTGGCAATTTCAACAAGGCCTCCTTTATGTCCAAGATACTCCAGAAAGTTCTTCTTCAAAATGATAAGGTAGACTTACAACTGAGTCCTGTAAGAGAAAGTGAACATAATGGCAGTAATAGAATCATTGAGATTTAACTGACCACAGGCCACCAAAATATGAGCCTCCTGATAGAACCAGTGTTCAAAGTTCTTAATAGTTACATTTTGAAGGGGTTGTATTCTCATAAAGGCCTGTTTTTGTGAGAATAAGGTTTGCTCACTCACTAATTTCTTTAGCAAATTCTCTTTGACTTAAGACCAAGTGGTACAAGTCATCAGATGGGGAACCATGATATCCTGTGCTAAATGGGTAAGACAATTTGGCAATGTTGGGATTTTTTGCCCATATTCCCAAATGACCAGATTACCAGGGGTCGCTAGTGATAATTACTATAGTAAAGTGAATTGGATATCAGTTGACCCTGATTTCAGGGTAGCAATGTTTAGTGGATTTTAGGTTATTCACCTGGGTCAGATCTATTGGGTATCAATCTAGATGAATGCTTAAGATCTCATCAGCAGAGTTGCCAACGAAATAGGAGCATCTGATAGTTAAATGATGATTAACTATCAGGTGTACCAATTGGGATCAGTCAGGTTTCATCACTGACCAATTAGAAATTTAAGGATCAAGTTGCAAGGTGAGACATACCACCTGCAGCTAGCAAATCAATCAGTTGGTTCATGACTTGCCTTAATAGGTAACAAGTCCCATTACCTAAGCAAGTCACTTGCCAAATATGGTTGGTTCACTGGGATTGAGAGTAAAATATTAGCGACACATTTTCTGACTCTTTCCATTTTAGGTTTTGAGGATGCTAATGACAGAATCCTAGCCAGGATGGGGAAGACCATCGCTAATGAGATGAGGGTGGGTAATTTAGCGGCAATGGCTGCCGTTTTATTGAGGAGGTGCAACTGAGGGTTGGGCACCGAATTCCCACTATAAATCCCCTAAAGAAATAATAATATTATATACTTAGACAGAAATTTCTAATTATCAAAGTATTATTAAGATATACTTTAACAGAATCCATTTTGATTTCTATCCTTTCTCAAGAAAATTATTGCTTGATCTAATTGGGAGACTCTTAAGGATAAAGAGTAAGGATCTGAGCGGGGATCCAGAGAAAGAAAGGCTGAACTGAATTGGGGCTTGCTGCTGACTGTGTGTCACCAAAGAGAAACTGTAAATGAGGATCTGAGCATGGATTGAGTTAGGCAGTACCAGGGAATGAATCTCTATTAAGGACATTTTAAGTATTTCAAGAGGAAATACTGGCAAGCGCTGGTCCTAATTCTAGTACTTTATTCAGCTAAGAATAATAGTCTCCATACTATCATTAAAATACTACATCTATCATACAACGTGAAGGATTGCATGATGCCAAACCTATGCAGTTAATTAATTTAGGGGTTATTAGCTGAGAATAATCAAGAACCCTATAGATTTTAACAATTGGTGCTCACTACAGGGGTGTAGTTGAGTAGAATATACTAGGACGTGATGTCATATAAGGACAAAATAAGAAAACTCTGGACGGAGTTGTCAACCATTAACCAGAACGCCCTGAACTTGACGGATCATCAAGAATTTGCTGCTTTGGAGGAGAGAGTCACCAAGATTAAGGAAGGGGTTGAGAATGTCATGAGTTTCAGAAATGAGTTACTTGGAAAAGTAACATCATTGAAAAAAAGAAGGGGACTTAGTTTGAGAAGTGTTATTTCTGAAAATGGAGCGTGAAGTGGATTGCATTCATTTAAGAGCATTCAGCACAGATATAGAGCAGCTGATTAATCAGGTCGAGGAGTTGAAGAATCACAAATGCGAATTTGAGCCATATGCAACAACTGACGCCAAAAAAGACTTCTGGGACTCTAGTTGGAAATACAACAACCCCAAGAAACATTCTGCCACTTTTTCAGCTATTTCAGAAATGACGCTCAAAGTTACTCCCCAAGTGAGCCAAGTAGCTGAACCAAGAGAGGTAGCTAGATAACCCCAGAGGAATTTAAAGCAACATTGAAATTGCCAACTTTCCTTGGGATAATGCCCTAGCATTTTTCCAATTTTTGATATGATAGTATGGATTTGGCGATCATCAAAAGGCATTGATGATGATGATGAATTTCTGGATATCAATTGTCAAAACCTAGTGTTGCCCCATCTGGAGGGGGACAGCTGGTCGTATGCAGAGACAAAGGCGTCCATTATGAAAGTAATTTGGAAGCCCACCGCATGTCAAAGCTCAAACAAGAAACTATGGGCAATTAATTCCATAAAGATGAATCCTTATCAAGCTTCACCAATCATTTCTGCCAGGAATCACAAATCTTGGTTGGAGCAAAATTTGCTGGATGATTTTGATGCCAAAATTACACTACAAGCAGCCTTTCATACCTACCTTGATTTGCATCAAATGATTTCTCACATGTTTGTGATGGAAATCACCACCTCTCAAATGGTGGACAATTTATAAATTTTAAAGCTACTTTCGATGCCCCAGATAGAAGTTTCAAATTGAATCCAGTACAAAATTTGAATCCCATGAAGTGGAGCAAGGGCTCTAAAGTAATTAATAACTGAACCGTGCTGGGAAATAAGCCCAAAGACTTTAAATGGATCAATAAGAAGGAGAAACTCTGTTACCAGTATGGAGGAAAAGTGCATTTTGCTGTGCACTGCAAGAAACCTAAAGATCAAATTAACGTGGTCCAAGAGAAAGAATCTGCACCCACAAAAGAGTTGGGAAAAGGGCCCACGGCCTATATGGGGAATAGTCTAGAGCTGCAGAAAAACCTTTTCCACCCAATATTATGCTTGATGAAATTGACATCAGTGATCTGTTTGTGGATGAAGACGCGCAGGATCAGCTGTATCAAGTAGTCAATCTGGATGTAAACGCAGTAACAAGGTCTGAGGCGAAGAATTTGACCCCAAGATAATTAAAGTAGTTGCTCAGCCATATGCCTGACAACTTGCGGACAAGATCTGAGCTGCAGATAATCTAATAAATTGACGAAAGTTTGATTAGATGGGGCAAACCTGTCAATCCCCCTTAGCATAATCAAGGAATCTTTCCCTAATTTTTAGTTCAAATAATTCACATCCTCAATTTGGCAAATAATGCTGCTATACACTTAGTAAATACATTCTAACAATACTCCAAGTGTACATATATAGATATACTAGTAAATCAAGTACAGTTTAGTGAAATTGTTGACAGCGGAGCACCCACTGATATTGTCTTGACCAAGTTGGTGAAAATGATGAAGATCTCGCCCAATTTGGAACACAAGAAAGAGTATGGAACAGCTGGGCTGAATACCATCATCTCATGTGGAGCGTATAGCACTCTACTACTTTGATTCAGATCCTTGGTGGTATCTGTACCAGTGATATTTTTGGCCAACCAAAACTATGATATTCTGATCAGGATAGAATTTCTATGAAATATGAAGTTAAATGTGTCTTTGAGGATAGTACATTGACCATATTGAGTCAGGCGTTACCATTGGTCTAACAGAAGGATGGGAAGCTCCCCTGAGTAGGAGAAAAAACTTCATCAACCTGATATACAATGATGTCATTTTCTAAATTTAATACCAACTAGTTGGCCAGAAGCGATGAGTGATGCTAACAGAAACACTAGATTTTCAGAGAATTTCACTGAGGATTAAGAATGTGAGAACCATACCGCTAGGATCACAAATAATAGTTGACATAGGGTTGATATTAAAGATACCGGAGCTGCTGTATGGGGAGGTTGGAAGCCCCTGGAAGAAGTCCAGAGTAGAGCCTTGGGTGGCTCCTGGAATAATTATGCTGGTCCATGGAGAAATTTTAGTCCTCCTAACAAATTTAAACGAAAAAATTATGAGGTTTGGGATGAATCAGATCATCACATTTTTTCACTTAATCCTGATGGCTGAACTGAGGAAATTTCACGATTTTGGGACCCTCAATGAGATGGGATTACCGTCCAGAGTAACTGAGAGTATCAATCTATTGGTTGATTGAGAGCAACTCGCTGATCTGACAGAAGGACAGTAAGAGGAGGTGCTTGAATTGTTCAAAGAATAACAGGAAGTATTTGCCCAGGATAACCACGATTTAAGATGCATGAGAGATGTGATCCACAAGGTCAATACCAGGAAAACTTTCCAATTAGACTGAGACCAATTCGACGGTTAAAGGTGGCCAAAGCAGTAGTTGAGGAAGAAATCAGAAAATTAGTAAAACATGGGCTTCTAGTTCCATTGTCAAGTCCCTGGGTGAGTCCGATTCTTATCATGGAAAAAAAGGATTGCTCTAATCAGGTGGTGATCAATTATTGGAAGCTGAACAAGATTATGAAAAAGGATTTGTACCCACTACCAAGAATTAATGATGCACTATATTGATTGGGAGAAGTGAAGTATTTTCCTGCGATGGATCTAATGTTGGGATATTGGCAAATCGATTTGCCAAGTGAAGACCAAGATAAATGCGTTATTATCACTGCGCAAGGGCTTTATCAACTGACAAGGATGCCCCTGGGTCTGTGCAATGCGCTTGCGACGTTCCAGAAGGCTAAAGATTCTATACTAAATGGCTTGAAGTTGTCATGCGTCCTGGTGTACTTGGACGACATAAATGTGTTCAGTAGGACATTTACTGACCATTTGCACCACTTGGAGGAAGTGTTCAAGAGACTATCCACAGCCAACCTGACTTTAAGCTGAGGAAGTGTCACTTCTTCAAGAAAGAGTTGAAATATCTGGGATTCATAATCAACTCTAGTGGGCTGCAACAACAAGCCCAGAAGATTGAAGCCATAGAGCAAATGGATGTTCCAAAGAGTTTCTGAGATATCCAAGTGTTCTTTGGAATGGTTGGATACTGTTGGGATTTTTGCCCATATTCCCAGCCGGATAGATTGCCATGAATCGCTAGGGGATAATTCCCTAATGCAAGGTGAAATCGGAAATTGGTTGACCCTGATTTTGGGGTAAATATGTCTGGGGGATTTTAGGATATTTGCCTGGTCAGATCCATCAGGGATTGATCTGGACGAATGCTTAAGATCTCATTGGGCAGAGTTTCCAACGAAATAGGGGCATCAGATAGTGATTAACTATCAGGTGTACTGATTGAGATTGGTTGGGTTTCATCACCAACTGATTGGGAATGTAAGCAGTAAGTTGCAAGGCGAGTGATGCCGCCTGCAACTAGCAAATCGATCAGTTGGTTTGTGACCTGCCTTAATGATTAACAAGTCCCATTACCTAAGAAGGTATCTAGCCAGATAAGGTTGTTTCGCTTGGATTGAGAGAAAACCGTTAGGGACACGTTTTCCAACTCTTTCCATTTTAGGTCTTGAGGATGTCCGATTACAAAATACTATCCAAGATGAATAAGATCATTGCTGCTGAGACGAGGATGGGTTATTCAATGGCAACAGCTGCCATTTAATCGAAGAGGTGATAACTGAGGGTTGGGCGCCAAATCCCCCACTATAAATTTCCTAGAATTAACCAATAAATAAAATAAGTTTTTATCTGGTATATAGTTTTTGAGTAAAATTTATCAGCTTTCAAATGTTTTATTCTTTCTCAGGGATATTATTGCTGTGTGTGATAATTAGTAGACTCTTTAAGGAAAAGAGTAATGATCTGAGTGGAGATCCAGATAAGAAGTGGAAACAAATTGGGGATTTCTTCCAACTGTGTGTCAAACTGAGAAACTGTCAACGGGAATCTAAGAGAAGGTTGGGTTAGATGGTATGAGGGAATTAACCCCTATTTGAGACATCTCAAATATTTTGAGCAGAAATACTGGCCGAGCATTGGGCTGAGATCTAAGATTTTTATTCACCTACAGATAATAGTCATCATACTATTATGAACCAATTATACCAATTATTATACAACGCGGATGAATTGCACGAGAACCAAACCTGTGCAAGTAATAAGTTTATAGGGGTTATTGGCAATAATAACCAGACCCATAAATTTTTACAAAGTGGTGCTCACTACAGGGGTGTAGTTGAATAGAAGAACTTAGAGTGATGTCATATAAAGATGAGTTAAGTAAACTATGGATGGAGTTAGCCACCGTTGATCAGAACGTCCTAAACTCAGAAGATCATTGAGAATTTTCAGCCTTGGAAGAACGAATCGCCAAGATGGAGGAAGGGATTGAACATGTCACAAGTTTCAGGAACGAGTTACTTGGAAAAGTAACTTCAATAAAGAAGAATGAAGGGGACTTAATACGAGAGGTTTTGTATCTAAAAACTGAGCAGGAAGTGGAAAGCGTTCATTTGAGAAATTTTAGTGCTGGTATCAAGTGACTGATCAAGCAGGTCAAGGAGCTAAAAACTCAAAAAAATGCAGTTGTGAGCCATATGCAGCAACTGATGCCAAAGAAAGAAGTTCTCATACGTAAAAGGGAAGTTGAATACCCCAAGAAACATGCCGCCCACTTTTGCTTCCATTTTGGAGATGATGCCCAAAGTCACTCCCCAAGTGAGGCAAGAGGGCAAACCTAGAGAATCGGCTAGAGATACCTCAGAGAAATTAAGGCAATGCCAAAATTGCCAACTTTCCATTGAGATAACGCCCAGAATCTTTCTGACTGTTTGATATGACTATGTACAGCTATGGTGATCGTCAAAAGGCGTTGACGGTCATGAATTGACTAGACACTGACTATCAAAACTTAATGTTGCCCCACCTGGAGAGGGACAGCTGGGCATACGCGGAGGCTAAAGTGGCTATAATGAAGGAATTTGGGAGACCAAAGCGCATGTTGAAGCGTAAACAAGTGTTTATGAGCATCCAGTTCCATAAAGACGAATCTTTAGCAAGCTTTGCAGATCATTTCTATGGGAGTCGCAAATCCTGTTTGGAGCGAAGGTACTGGATGACTTCAATGCTAGAATCGCATTACAAGCAGCCCTTTGGCCCTATTGTAATTTTCACCAAATGATGTCTTCCATGTTTGCAACGGAAATCACTACCTCCCAGATGGTAGATAATTTGAAAATCTTGGGAGCAAACTTTGATGCCCCAAACAGAAGTTTCAAATCCAACCCAGTATGCAATTCATATCCCATGGAGGGGAACGAAGGTGCTAAAGAGATGAACAACCAAACCATGCTGGGGAATAAGCCCAAAGAGTTCAGACGGAATAATAAGAAAGAAAAGGTCTGCTACCAATGCGGAGGGAAGAAACATTTTACAGTACATTGCAAGAAGCCAAATGATTAAATCAATGGGTCCAAGTGAAAGAGTATGCTGCCGCAAAAGAGTCAGGAAAAGGGCCCGCGCCCTAGACGGGGAACAGTCTAGATCTGCGAAGAAGCCTGTTCACCCGAATCTATGAATGTCAGGCAAACAGCAAGTTAGAACTAGACCAGCCTGCCAGCCTAGGTGCAGGAGCACCTGAACGGCAAACAAGAATGCCAAAGGCACTGCTGCTGGTATGATGGATATAAAACTAGAGAAGTTTCGCCAATAACTGCTGATGAGCCATAATCGCGTACAGGCACATAATAAAATACCAGACATATATGACCATTAACCTCAAGGGTGTTGGAGTGCTGGTGGAGAGGGCGGTTTATTTTTCAACATAAAAAAAACTAAAGTTAGGGAAAGGATTTTTTAATGGAAAATAAAAGAAAAAAATTGACTAACAATTTTCTTAGTGCGATGCAACTGATTAAATAGTGGTTGATTGATGCAGGAACAAGCAGGGATTGGTTCCCTTAAGTTTGACCTAACCAGAAAGTTATTTGGGGATGGGGGCAGATAAGCTCAATAAAACCCACCATCAAAGGATTCGGTGGCAGGCCGAGTTGCTGTCAGTTCAACCTCAAATGCCTGAACCAAGACTTGACTGCATTTCTAGCAGTTGGTGCAATGGAGTCTGGACCAATGAGCAACGGGAATCCCCCAGGGCCACCCCATGTAGGGGCAGTCCTAATTGGTTGGGAATGGGTTCAGGATGCCCAACCCGCCTGTGCCCAGTCGCTGGGACATTTGTTCAGTCAAAAGTGCTGTGTCAGCTGTAACTCCCAATTTGTCAGATGGGAGCTGCATGTTGGGGATCATCCCCAACAATTTCGAGAGGGAATTAATTTTGTTGATTACACTGCTGGCCAAATTGAAACAGTCAGCAGTTCCAGCTGATGATTCAATATCCATTTCTTTTTACTATGCGGATTCCAATCATTGAGCTTGATTTCCATCAGTTTTGGACCAATAAACTTCAATTCAGTGATCTCAGTGCAGATTTCCTTAATCTGGCTAATGAGTTCAGCTGAGGTGAGCGAAGGTACTGGGAGAGGGATCTGAAGAGGGAAGGCTGTTACCCAGCGCTCATCTACCATGTGGGCAAGGTCGCCCTGGGAGATGAGGGGTACAGCCGCCCTCTTTGGCCCCTTTTTGCTTGGAAACGGGAAGATCAACTGATCTACGCACAGGGGACGTTCCCCTGGACTTACATTGCCCTCTCATTTTTCCAAGGGAAGGGCACCACCGCTGGGAAACTGCATGAGGGCCACATTTTTATATTCCTTGGGCAGTTTGATCGCCATCACCATTGCAACTTTTTGAGGGGGACAGGGAGCGTTGGGGTGGGACCCGTGAAATGCTTTGACCAGTTCCATGCAATTAGTGCAATCCTGAGCCTTGACCCAACTGTTCTCATAAGCTGGATACCCCTTCCATGCGATGAGATACTGAGCCAACCTCCAGGATTTTTGGGACGCCAAGATGTTTTCCACCTCAGCTTCCTCTGCATCCTCGATCACAATTGGTTTGGGTTCAGCGGGAACAATCCCCTTGAATGGGGACAACTGGGACACGTGGAAGATGGGGTGTTGTTTCCAATGAGCTGGCAGTTTTAACTGTAAAAACCATTCCCCAAGTCTTCTACCACCAGATGGGGACCCAAGCACTTGCTTGCAAACTTCTGGGAAGGCACTTGCATCCGCAGATGGTGAGTATATAACATAACATGTGAGCCCACTGCGATATTGTGGCCAGGAAGTCTTTTATGATCTACAAACTGTTTATACTTGTCAATAGCCCTTGCGAGATGTTCCCACACCAAGGATTGGGTAGACCAAATATGCTCAACGTGATATGCGGCAGCAGGAACCTCTGGACTTAGATAGGTACTGACCAAGAAAGAGGGGTTAAAACCTAATGTCATTTCATAGGGAGAAAACCCCATAGAAGCGTGAGTACCAATATTACAGGCAAATTGGGAGAGAGGGATGTCATTGGCCCAGGTATCTTGTGCGGCTGACGCATAACAACGCAAATATTGTTCCAAAATTTGGTTAATTCACTAGGTTTGTCCGTTGGACTGGGGATGGTATGCAATAGATTGAAAGGGGGTGATTTTTAAGATGGTTAAAAGCTCATTCCAAAACCATGCTGTAAATTGGGGTCCACAGTCACTGATGATCTCCTGCAGAAGACTAAACATAGAGAACACATGGCGTAAGAAGAGGCGAGCAGTTTCTTCTGATGTGATCGTGGAAGCACAGGGAATAAATAAGGAAAATTCGCTGAAGCAATTGACCACAAATATCACCGCCATAAACCCCTTAGAACAGGAGAGTTCGACAATAAAATCCACGGACACCAATGTCCATGGACCCTCCATCTGTTGTAAGGGATGTAGGAGCCATTTCTTCCTGAGCAGTCCAACTTGGCTCGAGCGCAGGTAACGCAATTGGCAATCCAGGCTGGGACTTCCTTAGTTAAACCCGCCTAATTATAAGTCCACTTGATCAATTTGATGCATTTCTTGTTGCCTGGATGGCTGATCATGGGAGAAACGTGATGCGCTCAAAACACCTCGTTTCTAAGGGAAGTAGGAACCCAAACCCGTGACCTAAAATAAATGAGACCACTCACTAAGGAATACAGGGAATGTTTATGGGTTTGAAGGGATAATTTGTCGAATAACTTTACTCCTTCAGGACAGGACAACTGAGCTTCCAAAATCCGTGAAATGAGCGGAGCATCTGGAGCCAAATCTACTGAGGTGACCACAGGCGGAACAATAGATAGGATTTGGGTGGTTTGGATCACAGTAACTAAGTCCACTTCCTCTGAGTTCATGAGTCAATGGGCTGGGTTGCAGCTAAGGAAATTGGGAAGCACATTTAATGCACCTTTCATGAATTTGTATTTAAAATTGAAACTGCAAAAATCCTGGTAAGTACAAGCCTGTCTGTGTGCCAATTTTTGAGGTTTCTGGAAATATAAAAGATCTTGGTGGTCCATACGCACAGTTAACTCATGCTTAGCAACCTGTAACAGGTAACGCCAATGAGTCAATGCCCATGCTATGGCCGTAAATTCCTTATTGTAAATGGCCCATGATTTCTCAGTTGAAGAGAACTTTCGGGAAAAGTAGGCAACAGGATGTTCTAAGCCATCATGCTCCTGGAGCAGGACTGCTTCAACAGCAACTGCTGAAGCATCACAAGTGACAATATACGGCTTGGAGGTGCTTTGTGTTTTAGAATAGGGGGTGATAAGAATACTTCTTTAATTGAGTCAAACGCCTGCTGGCATTTGGGGGTCCAACGGAAAGGCACATTCTTACCTGTGAGGGGTGGAGCAAAACAGCCAACTGGGAAAGGGCTGGGAAAAATTTCTTTAGGAAAATAATGGTACTCAAGAAACTCCATTATTGTTTCTGGGTTGTTGGAGTCGTCCACTCATGGATGGCATCTAGCATATTGGGCGGAATTGCATAACCATCTTTTAAGACCAGGTTCTCAAGAAAGGTAACTTCCTCCTTATAAAGCTTGCATTTCAAAGGCTTGACAAACAGGCCTGCCTTTTCAAAGCAGCCACGACCACTTCTAAGTCTTTAGCGTGTTGTTTGGGAGTTGGGGAATGAACCAAGATGTTGTCAATATATGCAACCGCGCATGTAAATTGGAGGTCGCCCATCACACTATCAATCATCTTTTGAAAGGTGGCTGGAGCGTTATTCAGTCCAAAGGGCATTATGCAGACCTGAAAGATACCTTGTTTAATATGAATCGCAGTAAGCCATTCTTGACCTTCCATTACCCTTATCTGGTTAAAGGCATTGACAAGAACAAGTTTGGAGAAAACGCGAGACTTTGTAATTGCGTGACTGATAGTCTACTCAAGGGGTAAAGGGTAGGGATCACTCACTGTAAAATTTATTTAAGTAGCCATAATCCATGAAGGGGTGGAGAGAACCATCGGCCTTCTTAGCAAAAACGATGGGGGATGCAATTGGTGACGTCTCTTTAAACAACCAACCTTTCTTGAGCATATCATCTAGCCAGGTGTTAAGAGCAGCCTCCTCTTCTGCTGTGTGCAGATACAAAGGGCAGTTGTTATTCACCAACTACACCGTCGTACAAAATCCCAAGTCAAATTTAGTGTGAGGGGGAAGATGGTCCGCCTTCTTGGAACAAAAGATACTCTGATAGCACATCAATTCTTTGGGGAAATCGGACAGAAGTCCCAAAAGGGAAATAAGGGAAGTGATGGAGCTCCGACCTTGGGTTTTCTTGAAAGTATTAACTAAGGAAAATCTCCCTCCATTTGATCATTGGCAAAATATAACATATTTGATTCCAGATGAATCTTAACATGCTGCCGGCGCTACCATCCAACCCCCAAGATAACCGTTCACCAAGTTCACCATTGCTGAGAACTGATCGCAAAAACTGAACTGATGTACTGAGAACAAAACTAATCAGCGGACTAGGTATGAGGTCTGGGAGGCTGAAGAAGCAACCATCATTGAAAGACCTACACTCAAGTCAAGCTCCAATTGTTGGGCTAGTTCAACACTCATAAAATTTCCTGTAGCTCCAGTATTTACCAAAGCCTCAAAGGAAATGTGATGGGAACTGACACTAATTTCATAGGTAGTAAGAAGTAAGCAAAGTTCTCTTTATTTGTGGTTGTCGTTGCATCCAGTGATACCGAAGAGATGGTAGTGGAGTCAGGGGAAACTGCTAGGTTCATAGAGGGAGTAAGCCCGTCACAAGCTGGATTGTCAGAACCTACTGACATGGGCACAATAGCCGCGGTAACTATGGGGTATGAATTGGACATTTTGAGTGGGACTAGGCTATCATGGCCAGGGTAATTTTTTTTCACCACTTGGTTCAGTTGAAAAGAAGGGACCATTGCTGCGCCAATATCTATGCAATAGGCGGAAATGGTTTAAAATGATGGTTGGTCGATTAAATCAGGCAAACAGCAAGTTAGAATTAAACCAGCCTGCCAGCCTAGGTGCCAGAGCAACTGAACGGCAAACCAGATTGCCAAAGGCACTGCTGCTGGTACAACGGATATGAAACTAGAGAGGAGTTTTTCCAATAACTGCCAATGAGCCATAATCTCATACAGGCACATAATGAGATACCAAACACATATGGCCAAAAACCCCGAGGGGTGTTGGAGTGCCAGCAGAGAGGCCAGTTTATTTTTCAACATAAAAAACTAAAGTTAGGGAAAGGATTTTTAATGGAAAACAAAAGAAGAAAATTGACTAACAATTTTCTTAGTGCGATGCAACTGATTAAATAGTGGTTGATTGATGCAGGAACAAGCAGGGATTGGTTCCCTCAAGTTTGACCTAACCAGCAAGTTATTTGGGGATGGGGGCAGATAAGCTCAATAAAAACCAACATCAAAGGATTCGGTGGCAGGCCGAGTTGCTGTCAGTTCAACCTCAAATGCCTGAACCAAGACTTGACTGCATTTTTAGCAGTTGGTGCAATGGAGTCTGGACCAATGAGCAACGGAATCCCCCAGGGCCACCCCATGTAGGGGCAGTCCTAATTGGTTGGGAATGGGTTCGGGATGCCCAACCCGCCTGTGCCCAGTCGCTGGGACATTTGTTCAGTCAAAAGTGCTGTGTCAGCTGCAACTCCCAATTTATCAGATGGGAGCTGCATGTTGGGGATCATCCCCAACAATTTCGAGAGGGAATTAATTTTGATGATTACACTGCTGACCAAATTGAAACAGTCAGCAATTCCAGCTGATGATTCAATATCCATCCATTTTTTACTATGCGGATTCCAATCATTGAGCTTGATTTCCATCAGTTTTGGACCAATCAACTTCAATTCAGTGATCTCAGTGCAGATTTCCTTAATCTGGCTAATGAGTTCAGCTGAGGTGAGCGAAGGTACTGGGAGAGGGATCTGAAGAGGGAAGGCTGTTACCCAGCGCTCATCTACCATGTGGGCAAGGTCGCCCTGGGAGATGAGGGGTACAGCCGCCCTCTTTGGCCCCCTTTTGCTTGGAAACGGGAAGAGCGACTGATCTACGCACAGGGGACGTTCCTCTAGACTTACAATGAATGAGGAAATTGACATCAGTGATCTTTTTGTGGATGGAGACGTACAGGTTCAACTGTATCAAGTGGTCAATTTAGATGTAAACGCAGTGACAAGATCTGGGGCAAAGTATTTCTCCATGATGGATCTTATATCAGGATTTTGGCAAATCAGTTTACCAAGAGAAGATCAAGAAAAATGCGCGATTATTAGCGCGCAGGGGCTATACCAACTGACGAGGATGCCCCTGGGTCTATGCAATGCGCCTGCAACGTTCCAGAAGGCCATGGGCGCTATGCTGAGCGACTTGAAGTTGTTGTGCACCCTGGTGTACTTGGACGATATCAATGTGTTCAGTTGACGTTTACTGACTATTCACACCACTTGGAAGAAGTATTTAAGAGACTTTCCATAGCCAACCTGAAAATTAAGCTGGGGAAGTGTCACTTCTTCAAGAAAGAGTTGGAATATCTGGGATTCATGAACAACTCTAGTGGATTGCAGCTGCAAGCCCAGAATATTGAAGCCATAGAACAGATGGCTGTTCCAAAGAGTGTCCGAATATCCAAGTGTTCCATGGAATGGTCAGATACTACAGAAGATTTATTCAGGACTTTTCCTGAATTGCCAAGCCCTTATTCCATATGTTGAAGTATCGGAAAAAAGTATTTGTATGGAATGAAGAAGCGCAGGAAGCCTTTGATGAGTTATGCCAATAATCAAAAGATTCTCCAATTTTGAAATATCCTAATTTTGATTGATAATTTATTATACAATTGTTGCTTCATTGATGGCAATTGGCGCCATATTAAGCCAAGTAGATGAACATCTGGTGGCATATGTGAGCCAGACACTCTCAGCCGCTGAGAGGAACTACACTGTAACTGATCGGGAATGCCTTGTAGTCATTTACGCCTGTAAGCAGTTTCAGGTGTACATCCATGGAATGCTCTTTGAAGTGGTGACAGACCACTCCTCGTTGCGTTGGCTCCATAATTTGAGAGAACCAGAAGGATGACTGACCCAATGGGTATATTTAAGCTACAAGCTTATTATTATGAGATTGTCCACCAATCAGGGGCTTCTCACCAGAATGCGGATAGCTTATCATGGTTACCAATGGTCCAGATGGTATACCCACAGGCAGATGAGTTATTCCAAAGAATGGTCGACATAGAAATAGGGAACAAGACCCAATAAATCCAAGGTGCGCTTCAGAAAGTGATGGAAAACACTGAGACCATGTATGGACAAGTGTTTAAGATGATTACTGGGAAGTGTTTATTATTCTCAAAGCCATCAGAAAAAGCAGCTATTGTTCAAGCCACTCATAAGGTTGTCAGGCATGGAGGCATGAGAAAAAAAACCAATCATATTCACCAGTACTACTACTGGGAGTCAACCAACTACAATGTCGCTGACCTTCTAGCTTGTTGCGTGAAGTGCCAGCTGCGCAAGCCACATAAGAATACAACTGGATACTGACTGGTCCACCCTGGATTTGCCTGGAATATGGTGTCCATCGACATGATGGGACCACTGATGATGAGCACAGGGGGAGTCAAGTACATAATAGTTGCTATTGACCATCTGATGAGATGGGTCGACAAAGGCCCTGGCAAATGTAGATGCTACCAGCACTTCAAAGTTCATCCTGGATCAAGAAGTGTACTGACATGGATGTCTGCAGGTCCTGCTTAGCAATAAAGAGACAAACTTCACATCTTATGTGATCCCACGGTTGAATGAGATAATGGGGATTAGAGGAGTCATGTATGTATCCTACCAGCTGGAGACAAATGGACTGGTAGAACAAGTGAATGGAACGCTGGCCGCAACGCTGAGGAAGCTGGTTGCAGGAAGAACTTCCGCATGGGGAATGTACTTGAGTTCAGTGACATTCACCTACAATATTAGTCACCATACGGCAACGGTAAAACGCTGTTTGAATTGCTATACAGGAGGAAAGCCGCGTTGCCACTGATTTTATATTTGGTGGTATAACCAACATCAGGGATGAGTGCCAAACAGTACTTGAACAGATTAATGAATATCCTGATCAAGATGCAATTGCAAGCATTCAATACTACATTGAAGAAAAGGATATGAGTGATATATATGGATGATAAGAACTGACCAGCCATAGCAGAATATTGAATAGGTGAAAGAGTTGCCTATTGCGATACACATGGTTTCAGGAGAAGAAACAAACTGGATGCATTGTGGTCAGGTCCATTTGAGATTATTGCTAAGACAGTGACTGATGCTACTCCATCAAGAATCTCTTGGATGGAAGAGTTTTAAACCAAGTCCATGATAAGGTTTGAAGCGATGGATCAATGAAAATTAACAAAAAAGAGTTCCCTAAGTACCAATGAACCATTAAGTTGGTTATGTCCTGATGATTAGGTCAAGTCTGAAAAAGGACCTCTGAACCATAGAAAATTGGTTGGTCTAAGAATACCTAGGATCCAGTTTGGGGGAAAAATAAAAAAGATGGACTGTTGAACTGAAACAAGGTCAAGTTCCATGAAAAAAAGAAGAAAAAAAAATAAAAGATTGATAAAATATTTAAAAAAAGATTATAAAAAACTGCATAGAAAAAAACCAATATACTTTATAATTTTTTTATTGATTATCCTCAATTTGGGGATAATTCCACCTATTTCACCTCTTGGGGGAGGGAGGAGGGATCTCTGTAGTAATGAATAACCTGTCAAAATCTATGTGATATTGGATGCTAGTGAGGGCTAAACCTACACAAAACCAAGTTCTTTGAGTTGATGCATATCCCTGCAAGAAAGTGACTAGGGAAGGGAAATTGAGATGTTGAAAGAAGCTAATTGCAAAACCCCAGAGCGGGGAGGGAAGCAACAGTACATAAAGAGGCAGTTGGTAAATAACCCCGAGTAATCCTAATATGGTACTGGAGCCAGAAGATTAGTATTGAGCGCTTGCTAATGGGCTTCATCAAGAACACCGGACATATGGGCCAGCAGCAAACAAGGGATGCTAGATGGGGGTTGCCAAATCATGCCCCCTATTAAAGCCATCAGTGGAAGATACCAATGGGTAGTGGTGGAAACGAGATAGTCATGCAAGGAGTGAATGGCATCCTGCAAGCGATGGCTACAAGCTTCTTGGAAGCTAAAGCAGAAGGAGCGATGGAACCTGGGAGAGGCTGGAAGCTTCGTGGCCCAACTTTGAAGAACTTGGACAGCAAAGTGAAGAGCATAAGCGGTGATATCCTGATCTAGGATGTTCTCAAGATCGGAGGGATTCAGTGCTTGGGATAAAGCCTTGGTGACCTGGGCTCTCAATTCTGCCTAGGGGAGTTTGAAATGAATGCTGTTGCTGATGTTAAGCTCAGTGGCCAAGACAGCTGGTTTGTAATATTATCCGAGTCAGAAAAGGAACTCAGGAAGCAAGTCTGACCCATCAAGAAAGGAGCAATCAAGAGCGAAGTGCATTATTTCAGGAGCATCAATGATGATGTTTGGGGCATCTATGAAAGGAGCCAAATCCAGGAGAGTCTCAAAATCCAACTCTAGAATTGACAACAGAGGGAAAATTGGCCGTGAGTTGTTCAAAATGACTGCTAGCCTGGTTTCCAAAGGGTTGGTTACCATTTCTGGTAGATCAAAGGAAGTTCTAGCTGCTGATGCTAGACTAGGCGTATGAGTCCTGGAAAGACCATAGAAGAGGGTCCGTCATGCATCCCAACTCATCTGCTGGAAGAGCCAGAGATCTTGATCAGACAAACTGTTGAGTAGCTGTTGTTACGGTGACTCAGAATTTGACATAAGATTTAGATGAGAAGGGGGTGGTAAACTTATATGAAAGTTGCCATTATGTACTCTACAATCCATTAAGCTCCAATTTCAGAGAAATTAATCTCAAAATTAATGGGATAAGCTCTCCAGAGAAGAATTAAGAATGATATGAGCCAAGAGGTTATGAGAGAAAAATAACAAGGGCAAACATAAATAAGCATTCTTAATTGGGCTGTGAAATGAACATTGACAGCAAGAGTATCCTGTTGAAGATGAGGAGAAAATCAGGAAATTGAGGATGCCAGACCAAAAATCCTGAATATGATAGCGGGTCATATGCCCTGCCAGGGGGAAAACATGATCCTGGGAGTAATATTGTCATGAGTAAATCGATCAGCCCATCATGACAGTAGATCGTGAAGACCACACTCTGAGTAGTTGGTAGTGAGGAGGAAGAGAAAGAGAGTCGCATGCCAAAGGTTGTCCCGAGCAGCGTTGAGTATTGGTGATCAGAATCTTCTTGAGCAAATGAAGTATTTTACTGAATGTCCGAAGTGGTGTTCTCCTGCCCCAGTCCATTTTCTTGCTGGAAATAGAGGCAAGAGGGGGATGTGTTGAGATTTTCTGCCCATATTCCCAGCCGGCTATATTACCAGGAATTGCTAGGGGATAATTCCCTAATGTGAGGTGAATTGGAAATCAGTTGACCCTGATTTTGGGGTAACTATGTTTGGGGGATTTTAGGATATTTGCCTGGTCAGATCCATCAGGGATTGACCTGGATGAATGCCTAAGATCTCGTTGGGCAGAGTTTCCAACGAAATAGGGGCATCAGATACTGAATAACTATCAGGTGTACTGATTGGGATTGGTTGGGTTTCATCACTTTTTGATTGGGAATGTAAGCAGTAAGTTGCAAGGCGAGTGATTCTGCCTGCAACTAGTGAATCAATTAGTTGGTTTGTGACCTGCCTTAATGGGTAACAAGTCTTATTACCTAAGAAGGTATCTAGCCAGATAAGGTTGTTTCGCTTGGATTGAGAGAAAACCGTTAGGGACACGTTTTCCAACTCTTTCCATTTTAGGTCTTGAGGATGTCCGATTACAAAATACTATCCAAGATGAATAAGATCATTGCTGCTGAGACGAGGATGGGTTATTCAATGGCAATGGCTGCCATTTTATTGAAAATTGTCAACTGAGTGTTGGGCGCCAAATCCCCCACTATAAATTCCCTAGAATTAACCAATAAATAAAATAAGTTTTTATCTGGTATATAGTTTTTAAGTAAAAACTTCATCAGCTTTCAATTGTTTTATTCTTTCTCAGGGATATTATTGCTGTGAGTGATAAGTAGGAGACTCTTTAAGGAAAAGAGTAAGGATTGATCAGAGATCCAGATAAGAAGTGGAAACAAATTGGGGATTGCTGCCAACTTTGTGTTAAACTGGAGTAACTGTCACTAGGGAATCTCAGAGAAAATTGGGTTAGATGTTATGAGGGAATTAATCCCTATTTTGAGACATCTCAAGTATTTTGGGTGAAAGTACTGGCCAAGCATTGGGCTGAGATCTAAGATTTTTATTCACCTACAGATAATAGTCATCATACTATTATCAACCAATTATACCAATTATTATACAACGCGGATGAATTGCACAAGAACCAAACCTGTGCAAGTAATAAGTTTATAGGGGTTATTGGCCAATAATAACCAGACCCATAAATTTTTACAGATACTATAGAAGATTTATTTGGGATTATGCAAGAATCGCTGAGTCCCAATTCCATTTGTTGAAGGATCTAAAGAAAGGATTTGTTTGGAATGAAGAATCCCAGAAATCCTTCAATAAGCTACGCAAACTTAATAGATTCTCCAATTTTGAAAAATCTGAATTTTGATTGAGAATTTATAATACAAAGCGATGTTTTGGTGATGGCAATTGGAGCCATATTGAGCCAAGTAGATGAACTTAGGGATGAACATCTGGTGGCATATGTGAGATGGATACACTCAGCCGCAGAGAGAAATTACACCATAATTGAGTTTGAATTCCTTGCGGTCATTTATGCCTGTAAACAGTTTCAGGTGTATATCCATGGAATGCACTTCAAAGTGGTGAAGGACCAACCTTGTTGCGTTGTCTGCACAATATATAAGGACCAGAAAAATACTGTCCCAATGGGCACTGAAGTTACATGACTATGATTATTAATTAGTCCACCAAGCTGTGGCTTCTCATCAAAATTCAGATGGTTTATCGCAGTTTACCAATGGTCCAGATGGTATACCAGCAGGTGGATGAGCTATTCCAGAGAATGGTCGATGGAGAAATCAGGAATGATCTCTGAGAAATCCAAGGTGCTCTTTAAAAATTGATGGAAAACACTAAGACCTTAGATGGACAAATTCTTCAAGATGATCAATGTGAAGCATTTACTATTCCCAAAGCTGTTGGAATGAGTGGCTATTGTTTAAGCTGCTCATAAGGTTGTCAGGCATTGAGGCTTGAGAAAAATGACCAACCATATTTGCCAGTACTACTACTGGGAGTCCATCAACTACAATTTGGTGGACTATCTGGCTTGCTGTGTATATTGCCAGTTGCACAAGCCACATAAGAATATGACTGGATACCAATTGGTCCGCCCTGGATTTGCTTAGCATATGGTGTCCATCGACATGATGGGACCACTGATAATGAGCACAAGGGGAGTCAAGTACATAATAGTTGTGATTGATCATCTGATGAGATGGGTGAGACAAAGGCCCTGGCGAAAGTAGATGCTTCCAGCACCGCGAAGTTCATCCTGGATCAAGTATTATACTGACATGGGTGCCCATAAGTCCTGCTGAGTGACAATGGAACAAATTTTACGTCTCATGTAATCCCACAATTAATCGAAATAATGGGGATCTGATGAGTTGTGTCTGTACCTTATAAGCTGGAAATATCTAGACTGGTAGAATGAGTCAATGGGATGCTGGCCATGATGCTGAGGAAGCTGGTCGTAGGAAGAACTTCTGTGTGTGTAACATACCTGAGTTTGGTGACATTCACCTTCAATATCAGTCATCATACAGTGACAGTAAAAATGCTATTTGAGTTGTTACATGGAAGGAAGGCTGCGTTGCTGTAGACCTCTTACTTGGTGGTGGAACCAGCATCAGGGATAAGTGCTGAGCAGTACCAAACTGATTGACAAATATCCTGATCAAAATGCAATTATAAGCATTCAATATGACTTTATAGAAAAGGATTCGAGCAAAAATGATGGAATGATAAGAACTGACCGGCCTTATCAGAATACCAAAAAGGTGAAAGAGTTGCCTATTGTGATATTCATGGTTTTGGGAAAAGAAAAAGTTGGATGCATTGTAATCAGGTCCGTTCAAGATTATTGCCAAGATGGTGATGGACTCCTACTCCATCAAGAACCACTTGGATGGAAGGATAATAATTCAAGTCCATGCTAAATATTTAAAGCATTGGATTGATGAAAAAATAAAAAAGAGTTCCTGAAGGACCGCTGAATAATTAAGTAGGTTATGTCCTAATTATTTGGTTAAGTCCAAAAAGGACCTCTGAATCAAACTAGGAGATTAAGTCTTAAAAAAGTAAGACCTCTGAACAATAGAATTCTTGTAGGTCTAAGTATACCTAGGATCCAGTTTGGGGGAATAAAATAAAAAGATGGACCGCTGAACCTAAAAAGGTCAAGTTCTATGGAAAAAAGGAGAAAAAAAAAGATTGGAAAAGTATGGAAAAAAGACTACTAAAAACGCATAGAAAAATGATATACTTTTTTTATTGGTTATCCTCAATTTGGGGATGATTCCGCCTATGTCACCTCTTGAGGGAGGGAGGATGGATCACAGTAGGTGTATGTGAACTGTCAAAATCTGTGTGAGATTGGACACTGGTGAGGGCTACACCTACTTGAAACCAAGCTTGTTGAGTGGATGCAGATCCCTGTGATAAAGCAACTAGTGGAATAGAGATGGAAATATCAGAACATGCCAAATGCAATACCCCAGAGTGGGAGTAAAGCAACAGAACAAGGAGAGGCAGTTGGCAAATAACCCTGAGTAATCCGAATATCTCACCAGAGCTGGAAGATTGGTCTTGAGCGCTTGCTGACTGGCTTTGTCAAGAACACCGGACATATGAGCTGGCATTGAGCAAGGATACTAGATGGGGGTTGCCAAATCATGCCTTTATTAAAGCCATCAGTAAAAAGTATCGATGGGATGCGCCAGAAATGATATAGTCATTCAAGGAGTGAATGGCATCTTTCAGGCAATAACTATGAGCTTCTTGGAAGCTGAAGCAGAATGAGTGATGGAAGCTGGGAGAGGATGGAAGCTTCATGGCCCAACTTTGAAGAACTTGGCTGGCAAAGTGAAGAACATAGGCTGCAACATCTTGATATAGGATGTTTTCAAGATTGGAAGAGTTTAGAGCAATGGACAGAGCCTTGGTCACTTGGGCCCTTAATCTGCATAGGGGAGTTTGAAATGTACGCTTTTTCTGATAGCTAGTTCAGTAGCCAAAACAGCTGGCAAGTATAATTGACTGAGTCAGAAAAGGAACTCTGGAAGCAAGTCTGATCTGGCGAGGAACAAATGATTGAGATCAGAGGGAATTTCTTCAGGAGGCTTGACAATGATGGTAGTGGAATTTTCAAATGGATCCAAATCCAGGAGAATTTCAAAAATCTAACTCAGGAATCGATGACATAGGAAGGATCTGTTGCAACTCGTTTGTGATAATCACTAACCTGGTTTCATCAAAGTTGGATACTGTTTGCGGTATTTCCATAGAAGGACTGGCCACAGGTACTTGACTGGGAGTATGAGTCCTGGAAGGACCATAGAAGAGGTTGTGGCATGCAGATTGACTCATCAGCTGGAAGAGCCAAAGGTCTTTATCAGACATGCTATCAAGCAGTTGTTGATACTGAGAACCCAAATTTGACATTAGAGCTAGATGAGAGGGGTGTTAGACTTATATGATAATCAACATTATGCACTCTGAAATTAATTAAGCTCTAATTTCGGAGAAATTAATTTCAAGATTAATGGGATAAGCTCTCCAGAGAAGAATTAAGAATGATATGAGCCAAATAGTTAATATGAGAAAATAACAAGGGCTAATAAAGATGAGTGTGTTTAATTGCACCATGAAGCGAACATTGATGATAAGAATCTCCTGTTGAGAATGAGGAGAAAATCAGTAAGTGAGGACGCCAGACCAAGGATCCTGAATATGACAGCAGGTCATATGCCCTGATGGGGAAACCAGATCCCAGGATTAAAGTCACATCAAGTAAATTAATCAGCCTGGCATGACAGAAGGTCATGGGAACCATGCTCTGAGTAGGTGGTAACGAGGAGGAAGAGAAAGGAGACGCATGCCAAAGGTTGTGGGCAGCATTGAATATTGGTGATCGTACTCCACTTAAGCTAATGAAGTATTTGACCAAGTGTCCAAAGTGGTATTATCCTGCCTCAGTCCTTTTCTTGCTTGAAATATAGGCAAGGAGGAATTTGTTGGTATTTTTTCCCATATTGCCAGATGACTAGATTACCAGGGGTCACTAGGGGATAATTCCCTATAGCAAAGTGAATTGAATATTGGTTGACCCTGAATTCAGAGTAACAATGTTCAGGGGATTTTAGGTCATTTTCCTGGGTCAGATCTGTCAGGGATCAATCTGGATGAATGCTTGAGATCTCATCAGGCAGAGTTGTCAATGAAATAGGGCATCTGACAATTGATCAATGATTAACTATCAGGCGTACTGATTGGGATTGGTCAGGTTTCATCACTGACCAATTGGAAATTTAAGAATCAAGTTGCGAGTTAATGCCACCTGCTCTAGCAAATCAATCAGTTGGTTCATGACTTGCCTTAATGGGTAACAATTCCCATTACCTAAGCAGATCGCTTGCCAAATATGGTTGGTTTGCTGGGATTGAATGTCAAACGTTAGGGACATGTTTCCTAACTTTTTCCATTTTAGGTCTTGAGGATGTCCAATGACAGAATCTTAGCCAGGATGGGGAAGACCATCACTGATGAGACAAGGATGGGTAATTAAGCAGCAATGGCTATACTTTCATCAAGGAGGTGCCAACTGAGGGTTGGTTGCCAAATTCCCACTATAAATTCTACTAAGAATTCACTAATTAAATATATATAGACAGAAAGCACTTATTATCAGAGTATTATTAAGATATACTTTAAAAGAATCCTTTTTGAGTTATATTCTTTCTCAAGGAAATTATTGATGTGCTCTCTAATTGGGAGACTCTTTAGGATAAAGAGTAAGGATCTGAGGGGGATCCAGAGAAAGAGATGCTGAACTGAATTGGGGATCGCTGCTGACTGTGTGTCACCAAAGGAAACTGTAAACAAGGATCTGAGCGTGGATCAAGTTGGTACCAGGGAACAAATCCCTATTAGGGACATTTTAAGTATTTTGAGAGGAAATACTGGCCAAGCGTAGTCCTAATTCTAGTACTTTATCCAACTTCAGATAATAGTCTTCATACTATTATCAAAACAAATACATCTTACTATCATACAACGCAGAGAATTGCATGATGACAGACCTGTGCAGTTAATTAATATAGGGGTTATCAGCCGAGGAAAATAAGGACCCTATAAATTTTAACAGGCAAACTAATTCATCTTTTGAAGGTCCGTTGCCTCACCAAGAGCCTTCTCTTAAAGTAAAGGAAAGAAATTATACTCTCTTCCCCAGGAGAACACTCATCCTTGAATATTGGTTTAAAACTCATATAAGCATTAGCCATTTAAAACATGAACCCCAGGCTGCTTCAGTTGGGTGGAGATGTAGGAGTTAGAGTTGGAGGTTTGGGAGAAACATTGCAGGCGCAAGTTGACAATTTCAATGCAAATTCCTTTAATTCAATGATTTAACTCCAAATGGCCTAATTTAGCATAAAATATTTGGGTTAGTTAAAGATTTGATCTTGTTGCACATTTTATTTGAGTTCCAAAGAAACAATCTTTGTTTGGAGTATATTTTCTTTGGATTCACACGCCTGTAGCAAGATATCCGTGTTCTTAGCTCATTTTCCAGGTTATTCAGCTCATTGTATATGGATTGAGGTGACAAGAGGGGGTCAGTAGGTGTCCCATCTGGAGTTAAATTACACCCCTTGGCTACTTTATGAAATTAAACTCAAAACCAATCAATCATGTCAGAGAGCAAACTAGGATTAGGTTTAGATGGATAATTAAAACCTACGGAGCTAAAGAATTGGAGGGGCCCTGGAGGTCCAAGAGGGTTGGGAGGCCCAACGGCACCAAGGGGTCTTAGAGGTTAACATGGGCTAGGTGGTCCAGCTTATTCAGAAGGTCCGGTTTGCCTTCTAGGTCCCATAACCCATTGGTCCCATTAGTCCTGGGGACCCACTGGGCTGGGAGGACCTTGAACCCCAGGATAACCATAGTTCCTAGGATTTCTTCCATTTTGCTGACTCAAATTTGAAATTTGTATTATAGTTGATACAAAAGAAAAAGGTGATTTTTTACTCCTCTTCCACTAACTGACTATGTCTGTAGAGGCGTGTAAGGTTATCTTTCCACTCAACTTTATTTCCTGAACTGGTTTCACCAAATAAGTGTCAATGAAGCTAGATATTCCATGATCAAGTTGAGAGAATTTCTGATGTACATCATTAAGAAGATTATGGTACTAAAAGTTGCGTCTTGATTATCCTGACTAAACTTGGCGGCATAATTAAAGAACACAGAGACATAATTGTTTAATGATTGAAGTCCTTCTAATAGGTTGAATATCCTTTGATGATGTAATCCCACTACTTGCAATAAGTGGTAAAACGCAGGGTTCACAGAATGGCATAAGTATGGCCCAGTACTAACCCTGGTAATTGAGAGTTTTGATATAAGTCCCTCATTGTGGAGGGCACATAATGGCCCAGGACAGAGTATAAAGGATTACAGTAAAAAGTACCCCATCAAGTAATTGGTGGATGGTATCTTGCAAAGCTTTAGGCTGCATTTATAATTAGTAATGAAACTTAAGTTGGGGCTACTAAGTTCAAATTTGCACGGAATTCCAACGTAGACGGCGCCTTTGGGATTTCAGTCCTAGTGGAATGAACCCAGCGAAAAATACTACCCTGTTCATGGTACTGAGACTCTTTGGGCAAAAAAGGAAAATCCTTATTAGTGATCAACGTTTTCAAAAGCTCATAACTTAAAGTGCCCATGTAGTTATCACCACTTTTGAAATTTTAAATTACACTTCAAAAATATTAGGTTTCTCTTGAAATTACTTTGGTGGAATCGCCAAAATTAAAATATTTGATTAAAATAATAATTATTAGCTCACAAGTAGAATTTACTTTTATTGTCAAAAAGACTTAATATTTATATTTTTTCAGAGGTTCACCTTTGATATGATCTTTTCAATTTCTGAGAGATTGAATCTTCTGAGATTAAATAATAAGGATAAGAGTGATCATTTTTAGAAGATTTGATGAGATCAAATTTACTGCATTCCCCTCGGTGACCAATGGAGGAAATTCAGGGTAATTGATTCAGGGATGGAAGGATTTGGAGAAATCCCAACAGTTCTGTTGGACGGAGTTGTGCCAGCAGGTGTTTGACACCATTAAAAAAATGTTTCTGTAGCCTTCCAATCTCAATCATTCTGATCCCAATAAGCCATTTATTGCGGCGTGTGACGCCTTGTCTACCTCTGTGGGGCAGTATTGTTTCAACAGCATGATGGTTTGTAACACCCAGTCACCTATTTTTCACACAGGTTCACTTCATCTGAACAGGCCTGGGCCATCTTTGACAGGGATTTTGCCACTGTGTCCTGATCCCTTACTCACTGGAAGTATCTTATCCATGGCGCACAACATGAGGTGACTATATGGATGGACCATCAGCCCTCATTTTTTTTGAAAACCACAGAAGCTTGTGCACCGTCAGTCCCAGATGTATATCAACCTGTGTAGTTTTAATTTTAAATATTAGTTCACAAAAGTGTCTTTAGATATTCTTCCTAACTTTTGAGTTGCAACCCTGCATTGATTCTGGGGGAGGAAGATGGGCAAGAGTTGACTGCAATAATTGTTCTGACTTAAATCCTAGCTATTGCTTCTCCTGCAATTTCAGTGGTAGATTAGTTCTCAAATGCACCTCTGATAACTAGGGTTTTGTAAGGCCAGTCAATTTGTATGGAAGGCCTAGAGTTGTTGGACCAGCTGACGCTGCCAACGCATAAGTGGCCCCACTATTTAGTTTTTGAGGAGGTGATTCAGTTTTAGTTAAGACTGTGGGTGCTGCCTAACCTCTGTGATGATCATTAAGGCTCACCATAACCCCTCTAGCGGCTGGCCATCCAGGAAACAAAAAGTGCCTTGATTTAGTCAAGTGGATTTACAACTGGCAAGGTATCTCTAAGGACATTCCAGCATAGATTGCTAGTTGCATAACGTGTGCATGGGTGAAATCTGACCACTCTGCTCAGAATGGTCTTCTCCATCCTTTGCAGCAGGCCGTGGGGCTGTGTACCTTGGTATCCTTTGATTTTATTGTTTTGCTTCCTAGCTCCTATGGGTACAATGCAATTATGGTTGTGGTAGACCATTTTACTAATTTCTCCTTATATATCCCCTGTTTGTCCACCAAACCTCCAAGGAAACTGCCTACCTTTTTGTGCAGCATATCTTCTCAATATTCAAATTGCCACAGGAAATTGTAAGTGACTGGGAGCCACAGTTTATGACTGTTGGAATTCAGATTTTCTTATGCTTTCTTGTGCTGTTTTCACCTAAACTTTAACAATTTTTCCATAGGAGAAGTTATACTCTAAACCACTAGTGCTAAAAAAAGAAGATATACTATCTTCTGGAATAACCATTTTAAGTATATTTGATACCTAAATTCAAAATAATAAACCTTTTAATAAAAATTTGGGTTTTTTATCAATATTTTATTTATGGCGGTGAGGGAGTAAAGAGCAACCCCTCTCAATATCTTGCCACATAGTATTTAAACTATTTTGAGGCTTGAAGTGAGATAGGTACAAAATAAGGTTTAGGCTAGGAATAGCCAAATTAGGAATAAAGGGTTTTGATCTTTTGAAACTCTCAAGACTCTCCTCACTTCATTGGAATGGCCAACGGAGGGTCAATAGCAGGTAGGATAAATCTGTGAGGCATGGATATAATATAGTTTTGTCCTATCAGAGTGGGAAAAAATATTTGCATCTTGAGGGACCCCCTCCACGCCTATAAAAGGGGGTGGTCTCTGCTTAGGTGTTTGAACTAAATTATATAGGGGATGGGGAGGATCCTTGGTAGGACTTACGGTATTCCATCGCAGGTTTGGCACAACTTGACTACTAACAATTGTAACATTTGGATGAGGAGTTTGATTATAAGGTTTTCCCTGATTTGAGGGGTTTTACCAAGAAATGGCCGGGGTCTTTAGGCGATATTTTCTTAATTGACCTCCGAAACACTCTACCTACAATATCAGATTGTAATTATCTAATAATGGCATGATTCTGGATGACCCTCCTAACTATCTTGAAGATTCAAACATGCTGTTCCACCACATATTATCCTCAATCATATAGGCGAACAGAGCGGCTCAATCAGATCCTCAAGCAGTATCTTCAGTGTTATTCCACTGCCGTGCAGGATCTTGGGCAGATGATCTCCAATTTGACCAGTTTGCTTATAATAATGCCTCACATGCATCCATAGAGTTTTCGCCCTATAAGTCACGTTGAGGTATAACCCTTCATTTTCCCTGGGCTGTGTGTTCATCTGGAGGTCTCTGCAGGTGAGGAACATGCACAGTAGATCATGAGTACTCAAACATAGTTAGGGAGCTTCTGACCAAGTTCATCAGTGATTTCAAGTGGTTTGCAGAATGGATCATCTTCCCACTTATGAGATCAAAATGGGTTCTTTAGTCATGCTCAATACCCATTATCTGCATATGAAGGTTCCATCACGTAAGTTTGTGAGCAAGTGGTCAAGTCCTCAAGTTATTTTCAAGGTTTTGGGGAATGGTGATTTCTGACTGGCACTCCCCACTCATTAGAGACAGTACCCTGTTTTTGTCATGAAGATGGCAGAAGAGGTTTAGACCGGCCTGCCAGTTGGGATGCATAAGCAACCAAAAAGCAAGCCAGAATGCCAGAGGCATTTCCGCATGTATGACGTTGTATGCAGCTGGGCATTGGGAAACAATAAATCGTTGGTGCAGGGTAATAGTGAATAACAACCCAAGAACGAACAAATGAGACCGCCCCAGACACTGGAGGTCTTGCTGCAGGGGGTGGTACCACAGGTATAGTTTCTACAAGGTCACCAATAGATGGGGTTGATTCAACTGAGGAGACAAGGGAGTGGATCCTTGCTTGGAGATGGTGGATATAAGGCCACAAGATCCCAGTATATTGTTGGCGAAAGTTTGTAATGACAGGGTTGAATTGCCAGAAGTATCTAGCTCGCTGAATCCAGTTTACAACAGTAGGGGCCATAGTAACCATCAATACTGATAGAGCCCATCTGGTATAAGGACTGATGGGCCACCAGAGAAAAGCCATCAGGAATGCAGCCAGAAGGATATCAATAAAATCAAAATTGATGGTTTTGAGGCAAATTTTTATTGTAAAGGAAAGTGAAGAAGGTTGACCAACAATTTTCTCAGTGTGATGAAACTGATTAAATAGTGGTTAATTGATGCGGGGACAAGCTGGGATTGAGACCCTCAATTTTGATCTAACCCGCAAATTATTCAGGAATGGGAGCAGATAAGTTCACTGGGAACTGACATCAAAGAGTTGGGTGGCAGGCCAAGTTGCTGTCAGTTTGACCTCAAATGTCTGAACTGAGGCTTGACTGCATTTCCAACGGTTGGCACAACAGCGTTTGGCCTGACGAGCAGTGGGGATCCCCGGGGCCACCCCATGTAGGGGCAGTCCCAATTGGTTGGGAACGGGTTTGGGATGCCCAACCCACCTGTGCCCGGTCGCTGGGATGATCATTTGGTCAAAAGTGTTGCATTGGCTGTAACACCCAATTTGCCAGAAGGGAGCTTCAAACCCTCATTGATGGTGTCTAATGCTACTTGCATGTTGGGGATCATCCCGACGATTTTGGGAGAAGTTAATTTTGACAATTGTGGTGTTGGCTGAATTGAAACTGTTGGCAATTCTGCCTGATGAATCAATCTTTGTCCCTTTTCAACTATGTGAAATCCAATCATTGGGCTTGTTTTCACTCGATTTTGGATTAATCAACTTCATTTCAGTGATCTCAGTGCAAGTTTCCCTGATTAATTGTACTAGTTCTGACGAGGTGAGTGTAGGCACTGGGGGAGGAATCCAAAGAGGGAGGGCTGTTACCCAACGCTTGTCTATCATGTGGGAGAGGTCACCCTGAGTAACGAGGGGTACAGCCACCCTCTTTGGTACCTTCTTACTTGGAAATGGGAATAGAGCCTGATCAACACACAGGGGACATTCCCCAGGACTTACATTACCCTTTTCCTTTTTCCAAAAGAAGGGCACCACCGCCAGTAAACTACATGAGGGCTTCATTCTTGTGCGCCTTGGGTAACTTGATCACTATTACCATTGCGATTTTTTTGGGGGGCGGGGAGCTTTGGGGTGGGATTTGTGAAACATTTCAACCAGTTCCATGCAGTTGGCACAACCACGAGCCTTAACCTAACTGTTCTTGTAAGCTGGATACCCTTTCCAAGCCACAAGATATTGAACAGACCGACGGGACTTATGGGATGCCAGGATATTTTCCACTTCAGCCTCTTCCACATTTTCAATAATGATTGGCTCAGGATCCATGAGAACCTTACCCTTAAAGGGCGACAACTGGGAAACGTGGAAGACAGGGTGCTGTTTCCAGTGAGCTGGAAGCTTTAACTGGAACGCACCATTGCCCAAGACTTCCTCTACCAAATGGAGACCTGAATGCTTACTTGTGAACTTATGGGAGGGGACTTGCATTCGCAAATGATGAGTATCAAGCATAACATAGGAGCCCACTGTTATGTCATGACTGGAAGTTGCTTACAATCTGCAAACCGCTTGTAGTCCTCAATAGCTTTGGTGAGGTGTTCCTGCACTAAGGATTGAGTAGACCTAATATGTTCAGCATGATCCGCGGCAGCTTGGACTTTAGGCTGCAAGCAGGGTTCAACCAAAAAGGAAGGATTATAACCCAACGTCACTTTGTAGGGATAAAATACCATGGAATCATGAGTCCCATTGTTTTAAGCGAATTGAGCAAGGGGAAGGTCGTTGGCCCAGGTGTCCTGTGCAGCTGCAGCATAGCAATGCAAGTACTGTTCTAGGACTTGATTAACTTGCTTGGTCTATCCATCAGACTGAGGATGATATGCCGTGGAGTGACAGGGAGAGATTTTTAGAGTAGATAAGAGTTCGCTCCAGAAACGCACCGTGAACTGTGAGCCACAGTCACTGATGATATCCTGTGGGAGGCCAAACATCGAGAACACATGGTGTACAAAGAGGCGAGCTGTTTCCTCTGACTTAATTGTGGAAGTACAAGGAATAAAGAGGGATAATTTTGTGAAAGGATCCACCACCATCACCGCTGTGAACCCATTAGAGCAGGGGAGTTTGATGATATAATCCACGGACACTGATGTCCATGGACCCTCCGCCTGCTGTAAGGGGTGTAAAAGCCCGTTTCTACCAGAGCAATCTGACTTAGCCCAAGCACAAGTAATGCAATCGGCGATCCAGGCCAGAACCTCTTTGGTTAAACCTGCCCAATTGTAGGTCTGCTTGATCAAGCCGATGCATTTCTTATTTTCCAGATGGCCAACCATGGAGGGATTATGATGTTTGCAAAATACCTTGGTTCTGAAGGGAGGGGGACCCCAAATTTGTGACTGAAAATAAATGAGACCCTCCTCCAAGGAGTATAAAGAGTGTTTGTGGTTTTGGTGGGACAATTGCTCAAACAACTCCACACCCTCAGGGCAGGCCATTTGACTGGATAAGACCTGAGCAACTAGTGGGGCGTTGGGAGCCAGAGTGATGGAAGAGATGACAGGGGGGACAATTGACAGGATTTGAGTGGCAGGAATCATGGTAACAAGGTCCACTTCCTCTGGGTCCAAGGAACAGTGGGCAGGGCTGCAGCTGAGAAAATTGGGAAGTACATTAAGCGCACCTTTATGAATTTGTATTTAAAATTGAAACTTCACAAGTCCCAATAGGTTCATGCTTGCCGGTGTGTCAATTTTTGGGGTTTACAAAAATACAAGAGAGCCTGGTGATCCATGCGGACTGTTAACTCATGTTTAGCACCCTGTAACAGATACCTCTAATGAGTTAATGCCCATGCTATGGCTGCCAACTCCTTGTCATAGATGGCCCAAGACTTCTTCATAGAGGTAAACTTTTGGGAAAAAAGGCGACTGGATTTTCCAAGCCATCATGTTCTTGGAGCAACACTGCCTCAACTGCTACCAAGGAGGCATTGCATGCAACAATATACGGCTTGGCGGATCCACATGTTTCAAGATAGGAGGGGATAAAAACACCTCTTTTTATTTTTCAAACGCCTGTTGGCATTTGGGCGTCCAGCGAAATGGCACGTTCTTGCCTGTGAGGGGGTGGAGCGGGGCAGCTAGCTGGGAAAGAGCCGGGGAAAATTTTTTTAATAAAAATGATGGTTCCCAAGAAACTTTTTAAATGTTTCTGGGTTGTCAGGGTTGGCCATTCTTGGATAGCGTCCAACTTATTGGGAGGAATTGCGTAGCCATCTTTAAGGATGAGGTTCCCAAGAAAGGTAACTTCCTCCTTATAGAACTCACATTTGGAAGGCTTAATGAACAAGCCTGCCTTATGCAAGGCGGCCACAACTGCTTCCAAGTCAATAGCGTGTTGTTCGGGAGTTGGGGAGTAAACCAGAATGTCATCAATATATGCGACCGCGCAATTAAACCAGAGGTCACCCAGTACATTTTTTAATCATACATTGAAACATAGCGGGAGCATTCTTCAGACCAAAGGGCATTACACAGAATTGGATAATGCCTCGCTTTGTCTGGATCGCTGTTATATCTTTGCCCTTTCATTAACCAAATCTGGTTAAAGGCGTTGACGAGATTCAGCTTGGAGAACACACAAGATTTGGTGATTGTTTGGCTTATCATCTGCTCCAAAGGCATGGGGTAGGGATCTTGAACAATTATTTTGTTTAGATGACCATAATCCATGCAGGGATGGAGGGAACCATCAGTTTTTTTAGCAAAGATGATGGGGGACGCGACTGGCGATGTCTCCTTAAACAACCACCCCTTTTTCAGCATGTCATCCATCAAAGTGTTGAGTGCAGTCTCCTCCTCCGCTGTATGGGGGTACAACGGACAGTTGATATTCACCAACTCCACTGTCGTACAAAATCACAAGTTGAATTTAGTTTGAGGAGGCAGACGATCCGTCTTTTCAGAATTGAAGATACTTCAATAGTGCATTAAGCTTTCTGGAAAATCAGCCAGTATGCCCGCGGGAGAGACAAGGGAAGTAATAGAACTATGACCTTGAGTTCTTAAGAGTGTCAATCAGGGGAAATTCACCCTCCAGTTGATCATTAAGGAATGACAACATGTTAGACTCCAGGTGGATCTTGACATATTGTTGGCGCCACCATCCCACTCCCAAGATCACCGGAAACACCAAGTTTGGCATAGCAGAAAAACAATTTCAGAAGCTAAACTGGTGTACCAAAAAAGGTACTGGCTGACAGACGACATATGAGGTTTGGGAGGCAGAAGAAGCCACCATCACCAATGGACCCACATCCATGTCCATTTCTAATTGTTGGGCTAACTCGACGCTCATTAAGATTACCCGCAGCTCTGGTGTCCACCAGGGCCTCAAAGGAGACATGGTGGGATCTGATACTAATCTTCATGGGCAATAATAATAAGCGAAGTTTTGTTTATTGAAAGATTTGGGCATTTCTGTTGCAACTGAAGAAATGACAGGCAAATTGAGGGGAAGGTCAGGGGCTTTCCCTGGATTAAAGATGGGAAGAATGAGGGCGTAAGAGCCGACTTCCTCCAACTGGGCTTTTACTGATTCATTTATAGGTTAATTGGAATCAGCCAACTTGGATGCAGGAGTAGTGATGGGATCAGAAGATGGAACTATCACTGGTTCAATGGTAGACACTATGTCCACATCATTGTTGGGTAATCCTATCATAAAATTTCCCTTTTGATAGTGGGAAGCATGATTAGGGGAGGCATTAATAGTAGTTGCAGCGGCACATATTTGATCTACTGTTCCTTTTGAGGTGGACCAAACCTCATGATGAGCAAAAACTGAATCCAAAGCTGATCTAAAGATTGCCTGAAGCATATCATTAAAAAGGTCCATTGTGGGAGCCAGTTCACGGGAGGTAGAGATCAAAGAAGTCAAGCTAGGGGCTTTAGCCATAGTATAGAGCAATCTGAATAAGTGGTCTGATTGTGACACTGGAGGTTTCAAGTCATCCAATATGATGGCAATCAGCGAAGTGGGATCTTCTGCTTGTGAGGAAGAGTGCAGAAGGCCTCTAACCCACCGATGGGCATCCCCTTCCACAGTGTCCAATAAAGTGACCCCTTGTTGGTCATGAGATAAAGCAGCAACATTATTAAGCGCAATTGCTGAATGCATTTGCACCTCAGCAAGGGCGTCAAGAACTTGATTTACTATCTCTCAGGAAGGAACATGTGAACTTTCCTCTGGACTATTAGGAGGGGAGGGGTAGCAATCTACGCAGCTTGGCTGGCCTTAAAAAATTTCTCCAAGGTAGAGTGGATACTATTCACAAAATCAGCAAGTGACCAAAGCAACAACAAAAAGCAGACTACTTATTGCACGTTCATTTGGTAGAGGGTAACCAATGCAACGCCCACCTCAAAGAGCAGGGCGGAAGTGGCTGGAAACAATGGTTGGTTGTTTATGTCATGAAAATGGCAGAAGAGGTTTAGACTGGCCTGCCAGTTGGGATGCGTAAGCACCCAAAAAGCAAGCCAGAATGCCAGAGGCATTGCTGCACATATGCCGTTGTATGGAGCTGGGCATTGGGAAATGATAAATTGTTGGTGCAGGGTAATAGTGAATAACAACCCAAGAACGAACAAATGAGACCGCCCCAGACACTGGAGGTCTTGCTGCAGGGGGTGGTACCACAGTTTTAGTTTCTACAAGGTCACCAATAGATGGGGTTGATTCAACTGGGGAGACAAGGGGGTGGATCCTTGATTGGAGATGGTGGATATAAGGCCACAAGATCCCAGTATATTGTTGGCAAAAGTTTGTAATGACAGGGTTGAATTGCCAGAAGTATCTAGCTCGCTGAATCCAGTTTACAACAGTAGGGGCCATAGTAACCATCAATACTGGTAGAGCCCATCTGGTATAAGGACTGACAGGCTACCAGAGAAAAGCCATCAGGAATGCAGCCAGAAGGATATCAATAAAATCAAAATTGATAGTTTTGAGGAAAATTTTTATTGAAAAGGAAAGTAAAGAAATCAACCAACAATTTTCTCAGTGTGATGCAACTGATTAAATAGTAGTTGGTTGATGCGGGGACAAGCCAGGATTGAGACCCTCAATTTCAACCTAACCAGCAAATTATTCAGGAATGGGGGCAGATAAGTTCACTGGGAACTGACATGTAAGAATTCAGCAGCAGGCCAAGTTGCTGTCAGTTTGACCTCAAATGCCTGAACTGAGGCTCAACTGTGTTTTTGATGGTTGGTGCAATGGTGTTTGGCCCAATGAGCAGTGGGGATCCCCTAGGGCCACCCCACATAGGGGCAGTCCCAATTGGTTGGGAACAGGTTTGGGATGCCCAACCCACCTGTGCCCAGTCGCTGGTGTAACGCACTGGCTCCTTCCAATGAGCCACGAATGAGTTGGGCAACAGGATCCATGTTAAAGACCATAGGGCTGACAGGACTCCTGATACTACTCTCCTGGTGCGCGCTACAAGATTGAACAAGCACCCCCTGGAAGACAGTTGCAAGTATACTTAACCCCAACAACATGCCTTGACTCCAAGACAAGGTATAGAGGGAGGCAATAGCCCTCCCAAGCTCACTCTCAAAGTCCAATTCTTGTTGATTTAAGCCAAACATGGCTGCAGTTAGGCAATATCTTTAAAATAAACCCAAATTATAAATATATGAATTTTAGGTTCTTTTATTTAATATTTAGCCAAGTTGTTAGAAAACAGAACTGAGGAGCCTCCAGCTCCCAGTATCTTCCCTATATACACATGTTAAAAGCTTAAATAAAATATAATATAAGCTTATGGTGCCAGCTTGAATGATGTTTGGTGTAAACTTTACAGCAGGATTGCAGAATCTTTACTCAATGGTTTTGTGCCAGTTTTGATCCTCAACGGTTCCGCGCCAGTTCCATTTTGAATCCCAATTGAACCGCGAAACTCCCAAGCACCTGTTTCATTCCATTCTCAATTTGAATCCAAATCGAATCTTGAAACTACCCTTTTACTCGTTTTCTGTTTTGTTCCAACTTGGACGCTCATCTTGCTCCTTGGCCTACTCCAAGCTCCGGCCCCTTAGGCGTCCTTGCCAGAACCAACGCCCCCTCCTCCTCCATACATACAGACACAGCCTTCCCTGTCTTACCAAAGATCAGGGCAATGTGATACTAAGGATAGACCTCAACTGTCACAGCTGGGATGATCATTTGGTCAAAAGTGTTGCATTGGCTGTAACACCCAATTTGCCAGAAGGGAGCTTCAAACCCTCATTGATGGTGTCTAATGCTACTTGCATGTTGGGGATCATCCCGACGATTTTGGGAGGGGTTAATTTTGACAATTGTGGTGTTGGCTGAATTGAAACTGTCAGCAATTCTGCCTGATGAATCAGTCTTTGTCCCTTTTTGACTATGTGGAATCTGATCATCAGGCTTGTTTTCACTCAATTTCAGACTGATTGACTTCATTTGGTGATCTCAGTGCAAGTTTTCCTGATAAATTGAACTAGTTCTGCTGAGGTGAGTGTGGGCACTGGGGGAGGAATCCAAAGAGGGAGGGCTGTTACCCAACGCTTATCTACCACATGGGTGAGGTTGCCCTGGGTAGTGAGGGGTACAGCTGCTCTCTTCAGTACCTTCTTACTTGGAAATGGGAAAAGAGCCCAATCAACACACAGGGGATGTTCCCTGGGACTTACAGTTTTTCACGCTTCACAGGTGTCACTATTTAATGGCATGCCACCAATTGATCCTTAGCTGGTAGTGTATTGAAGACTTAGTAGAAGTGGAGGTATTTACTATTTTATCATCTTATCACTCTCATTACTCAGTGCAATACCTGGTTGCATGGAAGGGGTTTCCCTCATATAAGAAAGGCTGATTTAGTGCTATGACTGCACCAATTGCCATGAGTCAGTGGAAAAGTTCCACAAGGCCTACCCAGATGCTTCACATTCTCCCCAGAAATTTACCTCCATATTGGCAATTAAGCTCCCCAAGGTGCACAAAAATATTGTGCTGTCCTAAGTTCCTGGTGGCGTGCTCACCTGTTCTGAACAGGAAAGGGTAATGTAAGCCCTGTGGAACAACCACTGCAGCTGGACCAGGAGAAATTCCCATTTTGAACTAAAAAGGGGAGGAAGCTGGCTGCTATTCTTCTTGTCACCCTGGGCAATTTAGTCCATGTGATAGAGGTGAATAATGGCATATTCCCTGCAGATCATGCCTCTTCCATCTATATTTACCACTAAGGAGTTGGTGGGTAAAATTTGGGAGGTATGTCAGGAGGTGGTGGAGGGCAGAAGCTATCACCAATGGAGAGTAGCTGGCGCATGTCCCCATGAGGGGGTATTCACAGGTTCCAGTTCCACTGGAAAAGTTGAGTCACATTCTGCTGAGAAGGTCAAGTCACATTCCATTGAAATTAAGAGCTCTAAGTTAGTTTCAGGTGAGAGAAAATTTATCCATCTGGTCTCTCCAAAAAATATATATCTGAGTATATCAACATGTATGGGAATGGTTAATCTTTTCCCACCCAATGGAGCTAGCTATATGTGCCTCTAGCCATGGTCACAACCTGACACCTACCAGAGACATTGTTGTCATTGCATCAAGTGCAGTTGCAATGGAATGAATATTTGTACTAACAAATTTGTTACAAATCTACCCAATCAGGTCAGATATGAATCTGTATCAAAAACGATTTGAGATGATGATCTGCCAAAATTAAATTTTAAAATGTTTCTGACAGAAGTTCACTTAGCCTCAGTTCCCCATGATGTGAGCATTTAGGCAGCAGTCCCTGATATGTTCTGCTGCTCCATTTTCTTTCCCTACTGCCATTTTAGTTCTACATAAAACCCTTAAAAATACCCAAAGTTTGCTTTGTAAAGTCTAGTGGTTTATTGAATAAATTAGTGGCAATGATTTCCAATTATGGGAATCCCTAATTAGTCCTCATGGATAGCTTTCTCATCTTTCATCCATCAATATGGATGACTGTACCTAGGGTATTCTGGATGGAATTCTGGGTGTTCACCCATCTGGAGTTCCAGGCCAGTCTTATCAAGATTATCAGCACGCTCCATGACAAACTGTGGTTGGTGGTATATGTCATTTGAAATTGGCTAAATAGATACATATAATATAAAAGTTAATATTGATCTAAAATCTAGTGTAATTTGATAATAATTTTAAAACTATTATTTTTTAGATAAGGATAACAAAATATTAGCTTTTGTATAAGTGAAAATTGAAGATGGAAGGTTTGTATATAATAATGGCCGGTTTTATACTTATCTTACCAAATTAGGTACAATTTTATTCTCAATATATAAACAATGTTACAGTCTATGAAAATTTAAAACAATTATATTTTTAATTATGGTACAATGAGCTAAAGAAGAATTAATTTATTATAGCCAATTTCTTATCAGTGGGTACTAGGTAGATCTATTATGAGAGAACTTACCACATGAGCGATGGATGCTGGAAGGTAGTTAACCATTTTAAACACAAATGGCAGCATCTGGTTATCAGATTCTGAAGTGTGCTCATTATTATAAGTATAAATTTTAAAAAAAATCATATTTTAACACTAGGCAACTCAGTTGAGCATAACTTTGCCATTATTTCTATAAAAATTTCTGCATAAGTGAGAGATAGTGATTTTTCTACTTGTATATGTATAGATAATAAGAAAATTAGTAAACTATCAGATACTTTTTTTATCATATGAAAAGCCAGCACAAAAATTTATCATATATTTCTAAAAATGTTGAGAAGTGGGTAAACGTCAGCAATGAAATTGATTTCCTATATATAAAATTGGTTGAAAAGTCTTGGGATAGTTTATATATTCGTGAACTTTGTTATCGATAATTTGGTAAGCAGAAATGTGCAATAGCTTTTTTACTAATCGTGGCGATAAATCAGCTAAAACGGGTTTCTAATACCTGCTATTTCTAGGCCTGGGCTTCAGAAAACATAACTTTGATTTTTCTCAGCTGATCCCTTTACAAAAACTGGCGAGAATTTGATTGCTCATATTGAGCTTTATTTTGATTAATGGTTTTTAGTTCTGGGATTTCAACTAATGTCGTGTGATATAGACTTTATCAAATTACTTTGTAGCCATTTAGACTTGTAAGCTCTTTTTGTCCTTTGTTTATTTTCCTTTAGACCATTCTCGGACAATATCCCACTCTCACATTCAATTAGACCCTTTACAACGACAGGCGGAGCCCTCATATTTTATCATCGTTTTAAAAATGCACCAAAAACAATCCTTCTGGGTTGGATGATTACCTACCTGCAACAGCTGCTGTCCTTTTAGCTACTAAAATATTTGAAACACCTAAAAGGCTTCGTGACATAGTAAACTCAGCGTATGCTATTTCAAATCCAGACAAGCCCCCGCTACTGTTGGGCGTTGCGGAAAACGACAGCCGTTCGCATGAACTACCTTTTTGGGAGCTCAGAAGATCAGTAATTATGGCAGAGCGAATACTAGTTAATGCCATAAACTATGATTTCAACTTTTGTTTTCCACATAGTTATATAGAGGAATGGACTCATCAAGCGATAAGCATGAGCAAGACTGAATACGTTTCGAATAGGGATAATAAGATTCTGAATTATGCTTGGAGCTTTGCTCACATCAGTTTGGAAGTTTCTGGAGTTATTTTGGAGCACAGTCCTCATTTAATTGCAAAAGCTTGTGTCTTACTAGCTTTCAAAAACGTTGGGATTCATGCCAAGTTTTTGAGTAGTTGGATCTCACTTCTCAGTTCAGAGGATTATAGTGCTATTCTTGAAGTGTGCAGCTTAATTCAACAATTTTCCAATAAATAAGCAGGAGATTTTTGGAAAATAGTTGTTTATTTTAATGTAAGTAATTTTATGAGCTGTTGGTATCCTAATTTGGGTTGGAATCCACTAGTATTTAAAAGACATACAATTATAGACTATCTTTTTAGGTAATATTTACAAAAAACACTCTTTAACAACGTTTAGATCTGTCTGATTTGGTTTTTAACACCATTAAGCTTTAATGAAATGTTTATGTTTTGTTTATACTTGCAATTTATTGGTATCATTTTGTTGTTTCTACACTTAATATCTGTCTAATAAGTTTTCGAAGTACCCGCTTCGGCTGGGAACAACTAGTCCTAAAGAATCGCTTTTATATTTCTACAATTTTAGCAAAGCGTTAAAAAGTTTAAGCCGATTAGTATGTTTTCGACCTTGGCTTTTTTGCAAGCTTAGAATATTATTTTAAAAGCTATTAGTTGCAACATTCGTTTAGAAAACTAGGTTTGCTTGTTCATGTGTAAGCATTATACCTTCAATTAATTTTAACTAAATAATAAATCATTTAATTCTAGCACTACATTTTTATTAATTTAACTTTATGTTAACATGTCATTTTAGACACGGCTTAGTTTAGATTACTTTTAGAAACATTTGTTGTAATGACTATATTTTGTAAGCTATACTGCTTTTATTTGTAAGGATATACTAATCTAAGCTTTAAGATAGTTTGCTTTTAGATTATAAATTATTAGCTATTTCACAAAAAGATGCTTGAACTCAAATAATCTGTTTGTAAGCTAATGATATTTAAGATCTTGTAAAAGCTTAACTAATATTTGAAAAAATTAAAAATGAGGAATATTTTTAAACTGACTATTATTACGAGTTGAATAGACAGAGGTAAACACTTTAACAAGTTAAATAATAAGGGTTTTTGAGTTTAAATTTTTGAACACCGCTATACAAAAAATGTTTTCTACCTTCTTTTTTTAGTACTAGATGGCCCCAACGTTTTCTACCTTCTTGTAAACAGCACTGTTATCTTATAGCTAGCATAAAAAATTGCTTATAAACATTTATTATTGTTTATATTTAGTTTATTTATATTTATTAAATTCTTAGTCTAAAAAGGCAACAGCGTATAGCAAACTTTTCCTCTCGAATTTGGCCCTATTGTAAGATATACTTTAGCGGTTTCTTTTATATTATATTGTTTTAAGAATGACACAATTGACTTTATTTTAACCACCAATTTTACGTTGTTTGGAAATTTAAATCATCGGACTAGGTATACTCCACGAAGTTTTTTCTGTGCAATAAAGCCAACAAATTACTTTGAGTTGGTAGCTTGATAACAAAAATATAGCTCAATAAAAAATTACAATTATTTATTTCTAATTTTATCTATAAATCAACCATTTAGGGTTTCTATATGAGAACTAAGCACCTAGACAAATACAAACTGACTCTGATGATTAATTACAATGCAACTTGCGCTTTTCAAGTTTTTAGTTCATAGGTTTGAAAAAAATTATTAATTAGAACTTTATACTTACTTAAAGTCGGACTCTCAAATATGATTAATTCCGGTATCTGCTTGTACGGTTCAGATAATTACACTCAACTTTTATGATAGATTAAAGAAAGAATCAGTTAAATAATCTAATAGAGAATTTTATTTCTATGGGTAACTATCATATTTTTATCTGTTTTAGCTTGAACATACTTAGTAATTGATGCTTAAAATATTTTATACTGTCAGAAAATAATCTAATGTATACAGTACTCTTATTAGTTAGTTTACGTTCTCATTCTATATATATATAAATGAATGTCTGTGTCTGTCTGTGTGTATGTCCCGAATGCATTCCTATACCATTCATCCAATTGTGATGAAAATTTGGTGAGTTGTTGTGTGCATGCCTGAGAAGGTTTATGAATTTTAAAAAATATTATTTTAATAGTAAAATAAAAAGTTTTATATGTAACAAGTAAAAATTTCATATATACTTCGATGGTATTCGCTATATTGTTACAGCTGAGCAGTTTAAATTTGTTTGATTTGATATTTTATATGGTTTTGTTAAGTGGTTAGTGGTCATTTGGCTAATTAGTAAGTTAATTTAGATCAAGACTTTGAATCTAAAGTCCAATTGATTTTAAAAATACCTCCTCTAGCATAATCAGCTCAGCTTTTGGCTCTAAACTTCAACTCTATAAAAGGTCAGTTGTTCGAATCCTAGCGTAATCAATTTTTATAACCATTTCTTGAACTCACTGTCAATTCTATCTGTCTGTAATTAAATCTTGCAAGCTCTATTTCAGACACTTATTGTCAATAAAAAATTCTTAAATTTGGCACACTTATGTATCTTCAATGACAATACAATAATCCATCAAAAATTTTAATTTTTATGTTCAAAAAAAAAGTTTTAGATGTTCAAGTAAAAATCCTATATATTTTCGATGATAGTCAGTATATAGTTACGACTGAGCAGTTAGATATTTAGTTGATTTGATATTTTAAATGGTTTTGTTAAGTGGTTAGTGGTCATTTTTTATACAATTTTCTTGAACTCACTGTCAATTCTGTCTGTCTGTGATCAAATCTTACAAGCTCTATTTCAGACATTTATCTATATATATAAAAGCAAATGTGTGTGTGTTTGTGTGCGCAATGCCCAGCCAAAACTAGAGCATGTAGAGCTCTGAAAATTTGGCTATAGGTGGACGGGAGGGGGTCCGTGTGCACCTCCAAGCCCGATTTTTAATTTTCATAGTAAAAATAAAAAGTTTTATATGTAACAAGTTAAAATTTTATATGTTTTTAATGGAAATTGGTATATTGTTACGGCTGAGAAGTTTGATATTTGGTTGATTCGATAGTTTAAATGGTTTTGTTGAGCGGTTGGTGGTTTTGGGTTGATTAAGCTTAACGGTTTTAATAAAGAAGTTAGTGATTGGTTGATTCGATAATTTAATTGGTTTTGGTAAGTGGTTGGTGATTTTGGTTGTTTCGATACATTTAGTTTTGGTTACGAAGCGGTTGATGATTGGTTGATTTTTAATCTAATTATTTTAGCTAAGTGGTTTAGTTAAAAGTATTTTATTCGAGGTGGGCCGACCTGGGGAAGATACCGCACCGATTAAGGGAAATCGAATGAATGGGAAAGGAGGATAAAATCCGGAAAACCTATACGCGCGGCGTATGATAGGCCAGGAACTCCATGGACCGCCTTTGCTATTCGCTATCTCGGTTCGGGGTATTGGTGCGTCAAGTGGTTTAGTTAATTCGATAGGTTTAATTGGGTATGGCTGAATGGTTGGTAATTTTATATTGATTCAATATAATATGATTTTTTAATATTATCGATAACCATCTACAAATGTAAAAAAGAATTGATTAGGATCATCAGGTAAACTTAAAGCCCAAAAACAAATCTGTGCTAAACTGGGTATCAACAAGAATTAGCCAAACTTTTCTTTATAAAACTATCATTCTGTTTATTTATTTATACCGGATGCATTATCTCGAGCAAATAACCAAAAAATCACCAAACTTGGCACAAGTATTCTATAAAGTTTGGGAACGGGATGCTAATATGTAATTGTTTAAAATAATCATATAAATTTAAATATCAGTTCTATTTAAGATCTAGAACATATATTTCTAATATAATTATATAGCAATTTGGCTGGGTATTTTCATATTTTTTTAATTCAATTTTTATAGGTTTTGATAAGGGGTTGGTAGTTTGTGGCTGTTGTAAGTTCCGTAATTGGTTTTTGCTGAGTAGTGGTTTATTTTTTGGTTGATTCGATAGGCTCAATAGTTTCAGGTAAGTGATTGATGGTTTAGTTAATTTGGCAGGCTTTATTGATTTTAGCTAAGTGGTTGGTGGTTTGAAATTTTAATAGGTTTAATGGTTTCTGAACTTATTGATAGCTATCTACCAATATAAAAGCTAAAATAATTCAGAATCTGATTGATTTGATAAGTTTATTTTATTTGGCCGAGTGGTTGATGGTTTTTGGTCAAATCGACGGGATACGATTTAGCTTTGGGGGTGATTAGTAATTGGTTGATTTGATAAGTTCAGTTAGTTTTAGCTGAGTGGTTGGTGGTTTTGGTTGCTTCGATTGAGCAATTAGATTTGGCCGAGTAGTTATTGCTTAATTATATATAAAATTAAATTAATTAATTCGAATCACCTGAAATTCTATAGAAACCGTAGCGAAGCACGGGTAACTCCGCTAGTTTCAAATAAATAGAAAGCGTGCGAATTACCTATAAAGAGAAACTATAATCGGTTTTAGTCTAACTATTTAAATAATATCTATTATTTCTTACCTGCAAAATAAGTTTATATGATCTTATAAAATAGTGGTCAGTGTAATAAAGAAGTTATGCATGTTAGATGGATAATTGGATAGAGGTTTAAATAAACAAATTGTACCATAATACCTTACCTCTATTAACTTATATAGATTTTACAGTTATAGTCTTAAATATCATGATATAAAATTGAGTTCATGGTAATGATTATGTTATCATAAAAACAGCTATATGACAGTACTATCTGCGTGCAATTTTATTGTATTAAACTCATTTTGTGTTAAGTATAATTTTTATAATATTAATAAATATACTATATAAAAATTTGAGATTCATTTATATGAGAATTATTACAAAGGTTGCTTAGTTAGATGAAAGTACTCTATATCTGTGCAAAAACATTATTTTGTTCTCTTTATCTTAGCATCCAAAGTTTCTTTTTTATTATGTGAGTTAAACTTGTAATCACCCTCATTAATGCTTATAAGGCTAGTTTATTAGTTTTTTTAAATCAGGAATAGAGGAAACTATTCTTAAACTTACAATTGAAAAGAACTCTATTTAATTGAGCCTAAAAAACTCATGTATGATATAAAATACATATTTAATGATATGTACTAATTAAAATCTATTCAATTATTAGGATAAACATAAATTTATCCAATTTATTGATGTGGTAGATTTGGTACCCTTAGTTTGAGGTTTAATACCTTCTATTATATAATAGTTGGCTATTGATAATTAAACAATTAATGAATAAGCTTGATTTTAGATTGTATATGGATTAGAATGGCTCGTTCAAATCATTATCTAAATGAACACTAATAAAGCAATAGGGCTATATATGGAATTATATTTGTTAATTATTGTTAATAAATAAGCTTTACAGCACATGTTTATAAAAAGGTAATAAAATCACTTAGTGCTGCAAAGTATATAAAAATCAAGGGTGATTAAAGTAATATATAAATACTTAATCAAATAAATTAGTTAATTCCTTAGTGAAAGAAATCAAAAATCATGTTAAAAATGTATAATTAAATAACTTTAGTATAGTGCAAATATCTAGTTATTATTATCAAATTAGTGTATAATTAGGCTTTCCGCACCCTGCTTCAAATTTAAACTAGTAAAATTCCCAAAATTCTAGATATTGCAATCAAAAAAGATACACTCTAGCAATATTTAAGTGAAAAAAATAAAACATTTTGTTTCTTTCTTAGTTGAAATTGATATAGATATAATTTAAATCTAATAGTATTTATTATTGTAAGTCCTGGGGAACATCCCCTGGCCGTTGATTAGACCATCTTCCCATTCCCAAGTAAAAAGATACCAAAGAGGATGGTGGTACCTCTTGTTACTCAGGGCAATCTTGCTCACATAGTAGATGAGCAATGGGTACAGCTCTTCTGCTTCGGATCCCACCCCCAGTACCCACACTCACCTTGGCAGAACTGTTATAGGGTATTATCAAAATCTGTGCCAAAATTGTCAAATTGAAATTAGCTGGATCTAATTTGAGTGGAAATCTGGCCAATGCCTGAATCTCAAATGGCTGGGAAGGCATGAAGACTGAGGTATTGGCCAGAACACCCAACAGTTCCAATTTGACCAATATGCTGATCAAACAAAGCACCCTTCTACCAAAGTCATTGAGGATCATTCTTGATGATCAGGCTATAGCATCGGGCACCACTGATGAGGGTTCGAAGTCCCCAGTTGGTAATTTGGGTGTTGCACCTGATGTGATGCCACTGATCAAACAAACAGCCCAGTGACCGAGTGCGGGCAGGTTGGGTGTCCTGAACTTGTTCCCAACCAAATGGACCCACCCCTATGTGGGGTGGCCTTGGGGGATTCCCATTGCTCATTGGGCCAAATACCTTCACACCAACTGTTGGAAACATAACTGAGCCTTGGTTCAGACGTTAAAGGTCAAACTGACAGCAACTTGGCCCACTGCTAAATTTTGCAATGTCAATTTTCAAGGAATAAACCCACCCATTCCCAAACAATTCGCTGGTCAGGTCAAAATTGTGGGACCCAATCCCAGCTTGTCACTACCCCAATTGACCACTATTTAATCAGTTGCATAGCACTGAGAAAATTGTTGGTCAATTTTCTTACTTTTCCTTCAAATAAAATTTTGCCAAAAACCAAACAATTAATATTATCTCTTCTGACCGCATCCCTGATGGCATTTCCCTGGTGGCTCATCAGTCTGTATACTGGATGGCTATACCAGTACTCTTGGTCACTATGGCCCCCTCCATCATTGATTAGGTTCAGTGAAACTAATATTTTTGGCCCTACAACCCCATTATCACTAACTTCTGGCAGCAATACACGGGGATCTTATGGCTGTATGTCCACCAATTGCAAGAGAGAATCTGTCTCCTTGCCACCCCAGTTGAAATGGTCCCATATGCTGAGGACCTCATTGAGACTATCTCAGTTATCCCACCCCTGCAGCAAGACCTCCTGGGTTGGGAGTGGGTTCAGTGTGGTTTGTTGTTGGGATCATACTTACTATTGTGCTGCACCAACAATTTGTTGTTTCCCAATGCTCAGCTCCATATCAAGTCGTTCAATCAGCAATGCCTCTGGCATTCTGGCTTGCTTTTTGGGTGCTTACATATCCCAACTGGCAGGCTGGTCTAAACTTCTTCTGCCATTTCCATGACATAATTTACCAACCATTACTTCCAGCTACTTCCGCCTTGTTCTTTGAACTTGGCGCTGCAGTGGTTACTCTTTATCAAATGACTATGTAAGCAGTAACTTGATTTTTGTTGTTTGTTTGGTCACTTTCTGACTTTGGGAGAAGTATCCGCTCTACCTTGGGAAATCTTCTTCAAGCCACCCAAGCTGCGCAGATTGTGTCTCCTCCTCCTTCCTTTAGCCTGGAGGGAAGATCAAGTGTCCCCTCCCAGGAGATCACCAATCAAGTTCTTGACATGCTTGCTGAAGTGCAAATGCATACAGCAATTGCACTTAACAATGCTTCTGTGTTATCTCATGCCCAACAAGGGCTCACGTTGTTAGATGCTGTGGATGGGGATGCCTGCCGTTGGGTGAGAGGTCTTTTTCACTCTTCCTCACAAGCAGAAGACTCCACCCCACTGATGGCTGTCATATCAGCCGCCCTGAAACCCCTGTGTCCCAATCAGACCACTTATTCAGACTGATCTATGCCATGGCTGAAGCCTCCAGCTTGGTTTCTTTAATTTCTACCTTTTGTGAACTGGCTCCGCATCAGGCCTATCTATCAATATGCTTCAGGAAGTCTTTAGATCAGGCTTAGATTTGGGTTATGCTCATCATGAGGTCTGGTCTACCATCCAAGGATCAGTAGATCAAATATGTGCCTCCACAACCACCATCAACGCCTTACCCCATCATATTACCCGTTATCAGAAGGAAAATTTCTTGATTGGATTACCCAAACTAGATGCAAATGATGCGCCTATCTCTGAATTAGTGGTAGACTTGGTTACTGATCTTGCCGTAGCCCCTGAGTCCGAGTTTTCAGGTACAGAGTCAACTATTAATAATTCTGTTTAAGCTCAGATTGGAGGAAGTCATTTCCCCACCCTCATACTTCCAATTTTTGCTCCAGCAAAGGACCCCAACCTTACCCCCAATATGCCCATTATTTCTTCAGTTGCAAATGAGTTGGTCAAATCTTCTAATAAACAAAACTTTGCTTATTTCCTTGTGCCTATGAAGATCAGTGTCAGCAAGCATAATGTCTCCTTCAAAGCTCTGGTAGATACTGGAGCTGCGGGGAACTTCATGAGTGTTGAGTTGGCGCAACAATTAAAACTGTAAATGGATGTGGGCTCCTCAGTGATGGTGGCCTCATCTTCTTATCAGTCCTCATATATCATTTGCTGACCGGTACCCTTTTCAATCCACCAGTTCAGCTTCTGCAATCATTTCTCAGTTATGCTGAACTTGGTGTTTCTGGTGATCTTAGGTGTGGGGTGGTGGTGCTGACAACATGTGAAGATTCATTTAGATACTAATTCATTGTCATTTATCAATGATCATTCAGAGGGAGAATTCCCTCTGATCAACACCCTCAAGAAGATACAAGGAACCTGCCCTTCTAATACCCTGGTCACTTCTGCAGGCGTTCCGGCTGGTTTCACCAAAATCTTAATGCAATATTGGAGAATCTTTGACATGGAAAAGGCAGATCGCCTGCCTAAGCACACTAGGTATGATTGTGGGTTTTGAACAACAGTGGAGTTGGTGAAAATCAACTGTCCGTTGTATCCCCACACAGCGGAGGAAGAAGTTGCACTCAATACCTGGTTGGATGATATGTTGTCAAAGATTGGTTGTTCAAAGAGACCTCACTTGTTGCCTCCCCCATCATCTTCGCCAGAAAAGTGGATGGTTCTTGTCATGGAAGTGGCAGAATAAGTTTGGACCAGCCTGCCAGTCGGGATGCATAAGCACCCAAAAAGCAAGCCAGAATGCCAGAGGCATTGCCAACTGAATAACTTGATATGGAGCCAGGAAGTGGGAAACGACGAAGTGTTGGTGCAGCAACATGGTGAGTATGATCCCAATGATGAACCACACTGAACTCACTCCCAACCCAGGGGGTCTTGCTGCAGAGAGTAAATCACTAAGATAGTCTCGATAAAATCCTCAGCATATGGTGCCTTCTCTACTGGGGTGGCTAATGATGGATTCTCTCTCTTGCAATTGGTGGACATATGGCCACAGGATTCCCATATATTGCTGCCAGAAGTTAGTGATCATGGGGTTGTAAAGCCAAAAATATTGGACTTGCTGAACCCAATTGATGATGGAGGGGACCATAATGACCAAGAGTACTGGTAGAGCCCATCTGGTGTACAGACCGATGGGCCACCAGGGAAATGCCACCAGGGAAATGCCATCAGGGATGCAGTCAGAAGAAAAATAAAATTTTAGTTTTTTTGGTAAATTTTTATTTGAAGGAATGGTAAGAAAATCGACTAGCAATTTTCTCAGTTCTATACAACTGATTAAATAGTATTCAATTGGGGTATTGACAAGATGGGATCAGGTCCCACATTTTGACCTAATTGGCGAATTGTTCAGGAATGGGCAGGTTTATTCCTTGAGAACTGACAACACAAAATTTGGCGGTGGGCCAAGTCTCTTTCAGTTTAACCTTAAACGTCAAAACCGGTGCTCAGCTACGTTTCCAACAGCTGGCATGATGGCATTTGGCCTAACAAACGACGGGAATCTCCCAAGGCCACCCCACATAGAGACAGGTCCATTTGGTTGGGAATGGGTTTGGGACGCCCAACCTGCCCACGGTTGGTTGCTGAACTGTCCATTTTTTCAATGGCAGCACATTGGCCACAACACCCAAATTGCCAACAAAGGGCTTTGAACCCTCATCAATGGCACCCAATGTTAGTTTTATCAGCTTATTGATCAAACTGGAGCCGTTGGGTGATCCAGCTGATACCTCAGTCTTCATGCCTTTCCAGCCATTTTAGATTCAGCCATCAGCCAGATTGCCACTCAAATTAGATCTGACTGATTTCAATTCAGCAATCTTGCCACAGATTTTGCTAAATCCCCGCAACAGTTCTGCCAAGGTGAGTGTGGGTACTGGGGGTGGGATCTGAAGCAGAAGAGCTATTACCCATTGCTCATCTACTATGTGAGCAAGATTGCCCCTGAGTAACGAGGGGTACTGCCATCCTCTTTGGTGTCTTTTTTATTTAGAAATGGGAAGATGGCCCAATCAAGAGCCAAGGGATGTTCCCTGGGACTTACATTACCCTTTCCTTTTTCAAAGGAAGGACCCCACCACTGGGAAACTGCACAAAAGCCACATTCTTGTGTGCTTTGAGTAACTTGATAGCCATATGTGTGTGTGTGTGTGTGTGTGTGTGTGTGTGTGTGTGTGTGTGTGTGTGTGTGTGTGTGTGTGTGTGTGTGTGTGTGTGTGTGTGTGTGTGTGTGTGTGTGTGTGTGTGTGTGTGTGTGTGTGTGTGTGTGTGTGTGTGTGTGTGTGTGTGTGTGTGTGTGTGTGTGTGTGTGTGTGTGTGTGTGTGTGTGTGTGTGTGTGTGTGTGTGTGTGTGTGTGTGTGTGTGTGTGTGTGTGTGTGTGTGTGTGTGTGTGTGTGTGTGTGTGTGTGTGTGTGTGTGTGTGTGTGTGTGTGTGTGTGTGTGTGTGTGTGTGTGTGTGTGTGTGTGTGTGTGTGTGTGTGTGTGTGTGTGTGTGTGTGTGTGTGTGTGTGTGTGTGTGTGTGTGTGTGTGTGTGTGTGTGTGTGTGTGTGTGTGTGTGTGTGTGTGTGTGTGTGTGTGTGTGTGTGTGTGTGTGTGTGTGTGTGTGTGTGTGTGTGTGTGTGTGTGTGTGTTGTGTGTGTGTGTGTGTGTGTGTGTGTGTGTGTGTGTGTGTGTGTGTGTGTGTGTGTGTGTGTGTGTGTGTGTGTGTGTGTGTGTGTGTGTGTGTGTGTGTGTGTGTGTGTGTGTGTGTGTGTGTGTGTGTGTGTGTGTGTGTGTGTGTGTGTGTGGTGTGTGTGTGTGTGTGTGTGTGTGTGTGTGTGTGTGTGTGTGTGTGTGTGTGTGTGTGTGTGTGTGTGTGTGTGTGTGTGTGTGTGTGTGTGTGTGTTGTCACGATCTTCTGGGGAGGGCGGGGAGCATCAGGGTGGGATATATGGAAAGCTTTTACCAGGTCCATGCAATTTGCACAATCGCGCGCCTTGACCCAACTATTTTTGTAGGCCAGATACCTTTTCCAGGCCATGAGATATTACACTGAACATCATGACTTCCGAGATGCCAGAATGGCCTCTACCTCAGCTTCTTCCCCATCGTTGATGACAATCGGTTCCAGGTCTGGGGAAATTGCACTCTTGAAGGGCAATAGCTGGGAAACATGCAAAACAAGGTTCTTCTTCCAGTGTGCGGGGAGCTTCAGTCAGAACGCCCCATTGCCCAATACCTCCTCCACTAAATGGGGACCTGAGCGCTTTCTGGTGAACTTATGGGAAGGGGTTTGAATTTGCAAATGATGGGTATCAAGCATGATGTAGGAACCCACCATAAAGTTGTGACCTGGAAGGCGCTTACAATCCGCGAATTACTTTTAGTCATCAATGGTTTTTGGAGAGGTGTTCCTGCACTAAAGCTTGAGTTGATTGGATATGGGCAGCATGATCCGTGGCAGCTTGAACCTCAGGCTGCAAGCATGGCCCGATTGAAAATGAAGGATTAAAACCCAACGTTGCTTCATAAGGGGAAAAACACATGGACGCATGGGTCTCATTATTGTAAGTGAATTGAGCGAGGGGCAAGTCACCGGCCCAAGTATCCTGCACTGCTGCAGCATAGCAACGCAGGTACTGTTTGAGGACTTGATTAACCCGCTCAGTCTGTCCTTCAGACTGGGGGTGATATGCCATAGATCAACAAGGGGTTATTTTCAGGATCGATAAGAGTTCAATCCAAAACTGCGCAGTAGAATGTGAACCCCAGTCACTAATGATCTCCTGGGGAAGGCTGAACATCGAAAACACATGGCGTACAAAAAGATGAGCAGTTTCTTCTGACGTAATCATGGAAGTACAAGGGATAAAAAGGAAAAATTTTGTGAAACAATCCACCATTACCATCACCGCTGTGAACCAGTTAGAACAGGGGAGTTCAATGATAAAGTCCATGGACACCAAAGTCCATGGACCTTCCGCCTGCTGTAAGGGGTGCAGGAGGCCATTTTTTGGAGTGATCTGACTTGGCCTTAATGCAAGTAACACAATTGGCGATCCAAGCTGGAACCTCTTTGGTCAGTCCCACCCAATTAAAGGTTTACTTGATCAAATTGATGCATTTCTTTTTATTGGGATGTCTGACTGTGTGGGGGATCATGATGTGCACAGAATACCTCCAATCGGAAGGAGGGGGAACCCAAATGTAAGAATGGAAGTAGATGAGTCCCTCTTCTAAGGAGTATAGGGAGTGTTTGTGACTCAAGTGAACCAACTGTTCAACCAACTCCACGCCTCTTGGCAGGCCATTTGACCGGCTAACACCTGAGCCAATAATGGGGCATCAGGAGCCAATGTGATGGAGGAAACAACGGGGAGAACAATTGACAGAGTCTGAGTGTCAGGAATCACGGTAATGAGATCCACTTCCTCAGGTTCTAAGGGACAGTGAGTGGGGCTACAGCTTAGAAAATTGGGAAGTACGTTGGGCGCACCTTTAATGAATTCATAACTAAAATTAAAACTGCACAGGTCCCAATAGGTTCAAGCCTGCTGATGCACCAATTTTTGGGGTTTGCAAAAATACAAAAGGACCTGGTGATCCATGTGAACTGTTAATTCATGGTGAGCACCCTGCAACAGATACCGCCAATGAGTTAATGCCCATGCAACAGGTGCTAGTTCCTTGTCATAAATGGCCTAAGTCTACTCCATGGCTGTGAACTTTGGGAAAAGTAAGTGACTGGATGTTCTAGACCATCATGCTCCTTAAGCAACACCGCACCCACTGCTACCAATGAGTCATTGCATGCGACAATATATGGTTTGGTAGGATTGGCATGTTTCAAAATGGGAGGAGACATGAACACCTCCTTGATTGATTTGAATGTCTGCTGGCATTTGGGCGTCCAACAAAACGGTACGCCTTTCCCAGTAAGGGGTGGAGTGGTGCAGCCAACTGGGAAAGTGCTGGGGAAATTTTTTTAGAAAGATTATAGTACCCAAGAAACTCCGAAGTTCTTTCTGCATAGTTGGAGTTGGCCATTCTCAGATCACATCTAATTTGTTGGGAGGGATAGTGACACCTTCTTTAAGAACCAGGTTTCTGAGAAAAGTAACCTCCTCCTTATAAAACGCACTTGGAAGCTTTGAGGAACAACCCTGCTTTATGCAAGGCGACCACCACTTCTTCTAGGTCAATAGCGTGTTGCTGGGAGTTGGGGAGTGAACCAGGATATCATCAATGTATGCAATTGCACAAGAAAACTGGAGTTACCCCAGTAAATTGCCGATCATCCATTGAAATGTAGCAGGAGCATTTTTCAGCCTGAAGGGTATTATGCGAAATTGAAAAATGCCTCGTTTTGTTTGGATCACGGTTAACCATTCCTGCCCTTCCAATACCCAAATTTGGTTAAAAGCGTTCATTAGATCCAGTTTTGAGAACACACGGGATTTTGTAATCGCCTGGCTGATTGTCTGCTTCAGGGGCAATGGGTAGGGATCAGTAACTGGTATTTTGTTCAAATGACTGTAATCCACACAGGGATGGAGAGAACCATCTAATTTTTTTAGCAAAAATGATGGGGAAGCGACGAGTGAAGTCTCCTTGAACATCCAACCTTTTCTCAACATATTGTCCAACCAGGTATTAAGTGCAACTTCTTCCTCCGCTGTATGGGGATACAACAGACAGTTGATGTTCACCAACTCCACGGTTGTTTGAAACCCACAATTGTACCTAGAGTGTTTAGGCAGGCGCTCCACCTTTTCCATGTCAAAGATTCTCCAATATTGCATTGAGCTTTTGGGGAAGCCAGCCGGAACGCCTGTAGAAGTGACCAGGTTATTAGAAGGGCAGGTTCCTTGTATCTTCTTGAGGGTGTTGATCAAAGGGAATTCTCCTGCCAAATCCTTATTGGTGAATGACAACATATTAGACTCTAAATGAATTTTCACATGTTGTCAGCGCCACCACCCCACACCTAAGATCACTGGAAACACCAAGTTCAGCATAGCCAAAAACGATCACAGAAGTTGCAGGTGGATTGAAAAGGGTACCAGTTGGTGAACAACATAAGAAGACTGATAAGCAGATGAGGCCACCATTACTGAGGAACCCACATCTATTTCCAGCTTTAGTTGTTGTGCCAACTCAACACTCATGAAGTTCCCCGCTGCTACAGTATCCACCAGAGCTTTAAAGGAAACATGATGTGGACCAATACTGATCTTCATAGGTACAGGGAAATAAGTGAAATTCTGTTTATTGGAAGATTCGACCAACTCATTGGTGACTGAAGATATAATGGGTATATTGGGGGTAGGGTCAGGATCCTTTGCTGGAGCGAAAATTGGAAGTACGAGGGCGGGGGAAACGATTTCCTCCATCTGGGCTTAAACAGAATCTTTTTAGTTGACTCTGCAAATGCCAACTCAGACTCGGGAGTTATGGCAGGGTTGGTACCCAAGTCTACTGCTAATTCAGAGATAGGCGCGTCATCTGCGTCTTTGTTGGGTAATCCTATCATAAAATTCCCCTTTTGATAATGGCTAACATGGTGGGGTAAAGCATTGATAGTAGCTGCGGTGGCACATATCTGGTCTACTGATCCCTGGATGGTAGACCAGGCCACATGATGAGCGGAACCCAAATCCAAGCCTGATCTAAAGACTGCCTGAAGCATATCAATAGACAGGCCTGATGCAGGGGCTAGTTCATGAAAGGTAGAAATCAAACAAACCAGACTAGAGGCTTTGGCCATGGCATAGATCAGTCTGAATAAGTGGTCTTATTGGGACACAGGGGTTTCAGGGCGGCTGACACTACAGCCATAAGTGGGGTGGAGTCTCCTGCTTGTGAGGAAGAATGTAAAAGACCTCTCACCCAATGGCGGGCATCCCCATCCACAGCGTCTAACAACGCGAGCCCTTGTTGGGCATGCAATAATGCAGAAGCATTGTTGAGTGCAATTGCTGTACACATTTGCACTTCAGCGAGCACGTCAAGAACTTGATTGGTGATCTCCTGGGAGGGGACACTCGATCTTCCCTCCAGGCTAAAGGAAGGAGGAGGAGACACAATCTGCGCAGCTTGGGTGGCTTGAAGAAGATTTACCAAGGGTAGAGCGGATACTTCTCCCAAAGTCAGAAAGTTACCAAACAATAAACAAAAAGCAAACTACTGCTTGCACATTTCACTTGGTAAAGAGTAACCACTGCAGCGCCCAGTTCAAAAACCAGGGTGGAAGTGGCTGGAATTAATGGTTGGTCAATTATTTCATGTAAACGGCAGAATAAGTTTAGACTGGCCTGCCAGTTGGGATGCGTAAGCACCCAAAAGCAAGCCAGAATGCCAGAGGCATTGCCAACCAAATGACTTGGTATGGAGCCTGGCAGTGGGAAATGACTAGGTGTTGGTGCAGCAACATGGTGAGTATGATCCTGATGATGAACCACACTGAGCCCACTCATGACACAGGGGGTCTTGCTGCAGGGAATGGAATCACTGAGATAGTCTCAATGTGGTCCTCAGCATATGAGGCCATTTCAACTGGTGCGGCAAAGAGACAAATTCTCTCTTGCAATTGGTGGACATATGGCCACAGGATTCCCGTGTATTGCTGCCAGAAGTTAGTGATCATGGTATTGTAAAGCCAAAAATATTGGACTCGCTGAACCCAATTGTTGATGGAGGTTCCATAGTGACCAAGAGTACTGGTAGAGCCCATCTGGTATATGGACCGATGGGCACCAGGGAAACGCCATCAGGGATGCGGTCAGAAAATAAAATTTTAGTTTTATTTGGTAAATTTTTATTTAAAGGAAAAGTAAGAAAATCGGCCAACAATTTTCTCAGTTCTATACAACTGATTAAATAGTAGTCAATTAGAGTAGTGAAAAGATGGGATCAGGTCCTACGATTTTGACCTAACTGGCAATTTGTTTGGGAATGGGTGGGTTTATTCCTTGAGAACTGACATCACAAAATTTGGCGGTGGGCTGAGTCTCTGTCAGTTTGACCTCAAACGTCTGAACTGGTGCTCAGCTACATTTCTGATGGTTGGTATGAAAGCGTTTGGCCTGACAAGCGACAGGAATCCCTCAAGGCCACCCCACATAGGGATGGGTCCATTTGGTTGGGAACGGGTTCAGGACGCCCAACCCACCTGCGCTCAGTTGCTGAACCATCCGTTCAGTCAATGGCAGCACATCAGGCACAACACCTGAATTGCCAAAAAAGGGCTTTGAACCCTCATCAATGGCACCAGATGTTAGTTCTATCAGCTTATTGATTGATTGAAGCCATCGGGCAATCCAGCTGATACCTCATTCTTCATGCCTTTCCAGCCATTTGAGATTTGGCCATCGGCCAGATTGCCACTCAAATTAGATCTGACTGATTTCAATTTGGCAATCTTAGCACAGATTTTGCTAATCCCCTGTAACAGTTCTGCCAAGGTGAGTGTGGGTACTGAGGGTGGGATATGAAGCAGGAATGCTGTTACCCATTGCTTGTTTACTATGTGAGCTAGATCGCCCTGAGTAATGAGGGGTACTGCCATCCTCTTCGGTGTCTTTTTATTCAGGAATGGGAAGTTGGCAAATCAAGAGCCAAGGGACGTTCCCTAGGACTTACAGTTCTCTCCGTCCCTGCATGGAATACGGTCATTTGAATAAAATAACAGTTTCTGATCCCTACCCATTGCCTCTGGAGCAGACAATCAGCCAGGCAATCGCTAAATCCCATGTGTTCTCTAAGCTGGATCTGGTGAACGCCTTTAACCAAATTTTGGTAATGGAAGGGCAGGAATGGTTAACCATGATCCGGACAAAGTGAGGCATTTTTCAATTTTGTGTAATGCCCTTTGGGCTGAAGAATGCTCCCGCTATGTTTCAATGGATGATCGACAATGTACTGTGTGACCTCCAGTTTTCCTGTGCAATTGCATACATTGATGATAACCTGGTTCACTCGCCAACTTTTGAACAACATGCTACAGACTTGTAAGCGTTGGTGGTCGCCTTGCATAAGGCATGTTTATTCCTCAAACCTTCCAAGTGTGAGTTTTATAAGGAGGAGGTTACTTTCCTTGGGAACCTGGTTCTCAAAGATGGCTATGCAATCTTTCCTAACAAGTTAGATGCGATCCAAGAATGGCCAACTCTGACTATGCAGAAACAACTTTGGAGTTTCTTGGGAACCATCATTTTCCTAAAAAAAATTTCCCGGCACTTTTTCAGTTGGTCGCACCGCTCCACCCCTTACTGGGAAATGTACCATTTTGTTGGATGCCCAAATGCCAGCAGGCGTTTAAATCAATCAAGGAGGTGTTCATGACTCCATCCATTTAGAAACATGCCAATCCCACCAAACTGTATATTGTTGCATGTGATGCCTTGTCAGTAGCAGTGGGAGAGGTGTTGCTTCAGGAGCACAATGGTCTTGAACATCTAGTTGCTTACTTTTCCCAGAAGTTTACAGCCACGAATCAGTCTTGGGCCATTTATGACAAGGAACTAGCTGCTGTTGCATGGGATATTAACTCATTGGCGGTATCTGTTGCAGGGTGCTCACCATGAATTAACAATCCACATGGATCACCAGGCCCTTTTGTATTTTTGCAAACCCCAAAAATTGGTGCATCAGCAGGCTTAAACCTATTAGGACCTGTGCAGTTTTAACTTTAAATACAAATTCACTAAAGGTGCGTTTAATGTACTTCCCTAATTCTCTAAGCCGCAGTCCTGCCCACTGTCCCTCAGAACCAGAGAAAGTGGATCTTGTTACCATGATTCCTGCTGCTCAGATTCTGTCAATTGTTCTCCCCGTTGTTTCCTCCATCACATTGGCTCCTGACGCCCCATTATTGGCTCAGGTGTTAGCTGGTCAAATGGCCTGCCCTGAGGGCGTGGAGTTGGTTGAGCAGTTGGTTCACTCGAGTCACAAACACTCCCTATACTCCTTAGAAGAGGGACTCATCTACTTCCGTTCTTGCATTTGGGTTCCCCCTCTTTCTGATCGGAGGTATTCCATGCACATCATGATCCCCCCACAGTCAGACATCCCGGTAAAAAGAAATGCATTGATTTGATCAAGTAAACCTTTAATTGGGTGGGTCTGACAAAAGAGGTCCCAGCTTGGATCGCTGATTGTGTTACTTGCATTAAGGCCAAGTTGGATCACTCCAGAAAAAATGGCCTCCTGCACCCCTTACAGCAGGTGGAGGGCCCATGGACCTCGGTGTCCATGGACTTTATCATTGAACTCCCCTGTTCTAACTGGTTCACAGCGGTGATGGTAGTGGTGGATTGTTTCGCAAAATTTTCCCTTTTTATACCTTGTACTTCACAATTGTGTCAGAAGAAACTGCCCGTCTTTTTGTACACCATGTGTTTTCAATGTTCAGTCTTCCCCAGGAGATCATTAGTGACTGAAAACACATTCTACTGCGCAGTTTTGGAGTGAACTCCTATCAATCCTGAAAATATCCCCCTATCAATCCACGGTGTATCGCCCTCAATCTGAAAGTCAGACTGAGCGGGTCAATCAAAGTCCTTGAACAGTACCTGCGTTGCTATGCTGCAGCAGCACAGGATACTTGGGCCAGTGACTTGCCCCTAACTCAATTAGCTTACAATAACAGGACCCACGTGTCCACAGGGTTTTCCCCATATGAAGCAACGTTGGGTTATAATCCTTCATTTTTGGTTGGGCCGTGCTTGCAGTCTGGGGTTCAAGCTGCCGCGGACCATGATGCCCACATCAGATTAGCTCAAGCTTTAGTGCAGGAACACCTTACCAAAGCCATCAATGACTACAAGCAGTTCAAAGATTGTAAGCATATTCCAGGTCATGATTTTACGGTGGGTTCCTACATATGCTTAATACCTGCCATTTGAGAATTTAAACCCCGTCCCATAAATTTGCCAGTAAACGCTCAGGTCCCCATTTAGTGGAGGAGGTATTGGGTAATGGGGCGTTCCAACTGAAGCTTCCTGCGCATTGGAAGTAGCACCCTGTTTTCCATGTTTCCCAGCTGTCGCCCTTCAAGGGTGCAATTCCCACGGAACCAGAACCATCATCAACAATGAGGAAGAAGCTGAGATAGAGGCTATCCTGGCATCTCAGAAGTTGCAACGTTCCATTCAATATCTAGTGGCCTTGAAAGGGTATCCAGCCTACGAAAATAGTTGGATCAAGGCGCGCGATTGTGCAAATTGCATGGACTTGGTCAAGGCATTCTATATATCCCACCCTGAGGCTCCTCGCCCCCCCAGAAAGTCATGACAATTATGCTATCAAGTTACCTAAGGCATGCAAGAATGTGGCTCTGGTGCAGTTTCCTTGTGGGGGTGCCCATCCTTTAAAAAAGGAATGGGTAATGTAAGTCCTGGGGAACATCTCCTGGCTGTTGATTGGGCCATTTTCCCGTTCCCAAGTAAAAAGACACCAAAGAGGATGGTGGTACCTCTCGTTACTCAGGGCAATCTTGCTCACATAGTAGATGAGCAATGGGTAACAGCTCTTCCGCTTTGGATCCCACCCCCAGTACCCACACTCACCTTGGCAGAACTGTTATGATTATTATCAAAATCTGTGCCAAAATTGTCAAATTGAAATTAGCTGGATCTAATTTGAGTGGAAATCTGGCCAATGCCCGAATCTCAAATGGCTGGGAAGGCATGAAGACTGAGGTATTGGCTGGAACGCCTGATGGTTCCAATTCAACCAATATGCTGATCAAACAAAGCACCCTTCTACCAAAGTCATTGATGATCAGCCTTGACAATCAGGCTATAGCATTGGGTGTCACTGACAAGGGTTTGAAGTCCTCAGTTAGTAATTCGGGCATTGTACCCAATGTGATGCCACTGACCAAACGAATGGCCTAGCGACCAAGCATGGGCAGATTGGGCATCCCAAACCTGTAACCAACCAAATGGACCTGCCCCTATGTGGGGTAGCCTTGGGGGATTCCTGTTGCTTGTCAGGCCAAACACCATCATGCCAACTGTTGGAAATGTAACTGAGCCTCAGTTTGGACGTTTGAGGTCAAACTGACAGTGACTTGGCCCACTGCCAAATTTTGTGATGTCAGTTCTCAAGGAATAAACCCACCCATTCCCAAACAATTTGCCGGTCAGGTCAAAATTGTGGGACCCAATCCCAGCTTGTCACTACCCCAATCAACCACTATTTAATAAGTTTCATAGCACTGAGAAAATTTATGGTCAATTTTTTTACTTTTCCTTTAGATAAAATTTTGCCAAAAACCAAACAATTTTTTATTATCTCTTCTGACCGCATCCCTGATGGCGTTTCCCTGGTGGCTCATCAGTCTGTATACTGGATGGGCTCTACCAGTACTCTTGGCCACTATGGCCCCCTCCGTTGTCAATTAAGTTCAGTGAAAACAATATTTTTGGCTCTACAACCCTATTATCACTAACTTCTGGAAGCAATACACGGGGATCTTATGGCCATATGTTCACCATTTGCAAGAGAGAATCTGTCTCTTTGCCACCCCAGTTGAAATGGCCCATATGCTGAGGATCTCATCGAGACTATCTCAGTTATTCCACCCCCTGAAGCAAGACCTCCTGGGTCAGGAGTGGGTTCAGTGTGGTTCATCATCGGGATCATACTTACCATTGTTCTGCACCAACAATTTGTTGTTTCCCAATGCCTGGCTCCATATCAAGTCATTTGGTCAGCAATGCCTCTGGCATTCTGGCTTGCTTTTTGGGTGCTTATGCATCCTGACTGGCAGGCCAGCCTAAACTTCTTCTGCCATTTCCATACAATTATAGAGTTTTCTGCTACACTATACTAGAATTCAGTCATTTTTTCATACTTTTTTTAGGTATCTATCAAAAGGATATAAGTAAGCTATTAGTAAGAATTCATAAAAAATAAAAGTATGTATGTGTTGATCTCTTATAATATTAAAAGGTAATTTTTATCATTTAGCTATAGCTTTAGTTATCTTCTTGCATTTAATTTTGCGTTAAGTTATATCTAAGAAAATGCTTTCTGAGATAACAGTGAGGAAGAGAGTTGTTGAGAATTTGAAAATTAAAAAAGTACTGGTTTGGAAAAGTATGTCACAGTCTTTAAATCACAATCTTGGTCAATGGGCCTCATATTAGGTCTTCATTTGAGGTGTTTGACATTTGCCCTCTCAGCTACCAGATAAGAATGTTGTGGGCTCAAATTGACTGAGAAGGAGAAATATCAGACATTCATTAGTTCATGATAATAATATTATTTTAGATAATAATTTTAATTTTAATAAGGAAATTGGCCAAAAGACTCTGGCCAATTCTTATAGGAACCCTGCTGACTAGGGTAACACTAGTTTTAATACCTCATGGGCAATTAACCAGAAGTTTAGCAGTCAGATTACTCCAACTTTGCAGTAGACTATAGGACATCCATTGGAGGGATCTCCCCCATCCTCTACCAGTTTCAATCCAGCACCTACCTGGGGATCACCCCCTTTTATAGGTGTGGCTGGGGTCCCCTGAGATAAAATAATTTTTGAGAAAGGGGATTGGCTTGAATATACTAAGTCATTACCTCACAGTTATATCTCATCCCAAAATAATTCTCCATTCATCATTCCACCTAAATGAAATGAGTTTTCCAAGCTTCAATAGGCCAATTTCACATATTTTCTTTTTTGGACTAGTCTAAGCTATTCTAAATTTATCTTGAATTTCCCTTAAGCCTTGATACAGTTAAATACTGAATAATCTAAGATCAAGAGGAACGTATTTAAGTTATCCCTGCAGTGCCTAATAAATATTTAAAAAATCTAACTTTATAAGTTTTGTTAAGTTTAATATTTTTATTATACTTATGGTATCAACCCCCATTGTTGGACTTGGGTGAAATAAGCGCCAAGTGAGTATCTACAGCACATTAATTCAACATGAGGTACCAAGTGCTGAAACATATAGCATATTTGGTGTTTTACAGATTTCTTTAATATGTGCTTTTCTCCTAAATAATCTATGTGTATTTCTTAGCAGGGACTTTATCTCAAGCTTATTAAAAGCTGAAATCCCTATAGTATACTAAAATTCATTGTTCTTTACTTCCCTCTGTGGGATAGATTGTTGAGATGTTTAGTTTAGAAAAGCTATTTACTATCAACAGACCACAGAATAATAACTAAGAGTAACTAAATACAATCTTTATCATTTGATCTATTTTTGTTGAAGTAACTCTTGTTATGAACTAGCTCTTTTTAATAATCAAAAAGGAGATAGGTAAGAAGAACCAAGTTATGGACCATAATACCACATAAAATGAAAAACAACCCCCTTGGTTTATAAGATACAAGCTTTTGGTTGGAACAATAATTCTTTATTGCAGTAGGTATGCTTGCACACAGCAGCATGTCATGATAAAAGATAAAACATAGATTGAGGTGACTTCCTTCATTAATTTAATTTAAGAATTTAATCCATGCTTGATGAGTCTATTATGGTTGGTGTTATCCCAGAATAATTTTGTACACTTTTCTAATACATAAAGTAAAAAAATGTGGGTGACCTTAAGACAAATATAACATGCCAAGTTGTTTATCCTGTGCTGGTTTCAAACCTGTTTTAATAAAAACATGACCCAGAGTGGAGCATGAACCACCCCAATATGCTATCCACCCCTCACATTTCTAATATATATAATTATCTATCATTTTATTTATTAGAGGCAAGTCAACCTGGGAACAGGCATTACCAAAAGAGAGAATGAGAATTATCATGAAATCTGATCAGGGCCAACTCTCTCAAAGAAAGTTTTTCCACCTCTGAATTGGGACTCGGATTTTTCTGGTTACATCATGGGTAAGGTTTTCGTGTTATTAGGCCTACTAACTGCTGGTAGCTTCCTTTGACTTGCACCCCAGTTGATGTGCAAAGGGTGGGAATTGAACCCGCAACCTTCAGGTTGGTAGCTGTACATCCTACTGACTTACCTTCCACCCCCTTTTCTAAAATATACAGTGTTAATAAATTCCAAATTAATTTATAATTTCAGGCATGTTAATAGGAACAGAACTAAGAATTTTACTGTCCCTTTGCCCTTTTCTTAACAAATACCTGAAATAATAACCCTCTAACTCTGCTTCCAATGATGAATTTACTGTCAAAATATCATAGCTTAATTTCATTGGTGTAAACATATTTTTACAATTTGCTGTTCAGTAATCTTCTATTAAGATCACAATTTTCTGTCTCATTATAGAAAAATAGATTAGCCTCAGGAATTTTAAACCTAAGCTAAACCATCCATCTTCAACAATTTTGTAAGTGGCCATTGACTTGCTGCTTTGGTTGTACCAGTATTCTTAGTCTTTTTTTTAGTACTAGATATTCTTAGTCTTTTTCTAAATTGGATAATGCAATGCTGCAGTGACCCATACTGTCACATCACCTCCATAGATGAGAATTTTTAAATCTTTTAGATATCAAAAACAGTTTTTTTAAAATTCCAAACAGCTTCCATATTGGATAACATCTCCATCATACCAGGTATAAGTAATGACCTCACACTACCTTAGAGTCTAGGATATCACTACATCATGTTCTTTGACCCCTGACCCTGATGAAATTAATGGAAGCCACTTTTCAGGATAATTTCTGAAAAATGCATAAGCTAAAAAACATGCAGCACAGAATATCCTACAACCTCTCTGGTAGCTCCAACTTGAAGGCTGCCTCATTGATTGCCCTTACCATTTGGTATGATTTTAATTCTACCGTCCCTTTTTCAATTTTTTATTGGTATTTGATAGTTTTTAGTGATCACTAAAACCAATCTTTTCTTGAAACTTCTAGTGCCTTGATGATGCTTATTTAATTTTTTACTTTTGACAAGCTATTGCTACTTCCTTATTTTCTTTAAATTTTCAACATTCACTAGGTAATTTACACTAACATATCTAACACTGAATTACAACCTTTCTCTCAAAGACCTATCTCTTATAGGTTCTGTCTGTTGTTTGAAAATATAATGGCATCCTTTTTAAGCATGCTGATAATTACTGTATCTGAACTGTTATAACCCAATCCACTCAATCATCCTGCCATCCTGAGATATAGCACCTCATTACTGTTATAGTATCTGATTCAATTTCTCAGTCTAGCCATCTGATTAAGTATAGTAAGCTTATAAGCGCATGGCTTGAATTTTGGTTTTCTAACAAGTGCAGATAAAATTGAGATGTAAATTGTGAGCCCAGTTTAATATAATCCCCTAAAATACCCTTTGTCAGCTTTGTCCTAATATGAGTTAAGCCTTAATATCAGTTTTCCTATTTCATATTACATATATAAATATCTCAATTATTTTATATTATTAATATTCAAAGTATTGTCAGGCCTAACCCACCTAAGGGTTCAATATTGTGATAAAAAAGCTTCAAGCAACTCATGTTGATCAGGCTGTAGTCACAAGCAAGTGAATCAAATAACAAGATACATATCATTAGAGTATATGTCGTACTCCTAGAGGCTCACTGGCCAATGTGATTAAACATGCTTGTCCCAATATGTGGATCATTCTCTTGTATCACATGGGTTATTTGATCTTGATTCCATAATTTTAATATTTGAGATAGGTCAACCTTGGGACAAATATACCACACTGAGAATTTTTTTAGCCAGTACAGGTTTCAAACTCAAAACCTGCACTAGGGTGGAAGCAGTTTTACCTGCCAGACTAACCACCTTTTGGTTCCATAATTTTATTATGCTTGATTTTCTTTTTATCTAATTTATAATTAGTTCTCTTTCATTAGGATCTTCCCCCCTGGTTAATAAAGTACTAAAAAGTATAACTCTTTAATTACTTTTGGTATTTTTTACACTTTTAATTTATTACTCTTTAAAATTCTCATCTAAATGCTGAGTGTTTTAGAAGTAGGTTGGGTATCATTATATCTATTAAAATTGGGCTTTATAACCATTTGACATTGAATTAAGTAATACTATAATGATTTATAGATTTCACCACTGCCCCACCCTTGTTTCCCAAGATAACGGGTACTACCTAAGACTACCTTGCCCTGCAACCTGTGTCTCTCAGCAGATCAGTCACTGTTGATACACCACCAGAATTTCTACCAATAACTTTATGATTTTAATCTTTTTTGTTACAAATTCATTTAGTATTAACTCTGACTCAACAGATAAAATCATATTAGTTATTTCCAGGCATTCATCTCCCATTATAGTTATGCTCCCTTCAATCAATAATTTATCAAAATTACTCATTCAAATTGTTGTAAATGTTTCTGTTAACTTATCTCTGTCATACCCTATTAAAGATGTACCTGATCTTCAGCCTAATGACTACCAAACCCCAAGGTGGCATCAAGAGCCTATTAGGGGGTAAAAATAGATTCCCTAATAAATATAGGCATCACATAGAATAACACATAAATAGTACATCCCAAAGGCCTCAGCATATATATTGTAGGGAACATATTAGTAAAAGGAGGACATGGCAACACAACATTATGGATATAATCTCAATTGGATTTACCACACTAAAGTGAATTAGAAATTCATTTCATGATGGAAATGCAACGCTGAAAGTACCAAATGTGTGAAACAGAACTGAAAAATTTACATTTAATTTAGGGCTATATCTACCCTATATATAATTCTGCCTTGAGGTATAATGTACTCATACAGCTATGCCTAACTGAGTTCTATTCTACGTGTGCTAAACTTGTCCTGTTGTAATTTAAATTGCAACATTCTGATGCTCACTACAGGAAGCTTTTTATACAATATTATATAAAATTATCAATATGAGTCAAGATTACAGCCGCTTTACCATTAGCTTTGGGGACAAGTACTCTCATCAGCTTATGGATCTAGGAGAATCCATCTGAGACCACTTTCACCTTAAAAGTTCAGGATAATAAGGGCTGTGCAGCCGCCATGGATCTCATCCCTGTAGGGCTGGTAGCCTCACAGTCTCTAGTCTGGATGACTGAATGCTTTGCAAATATGCCAAGGAATTATTGGAATGAAATACTTCATGGGTACTGCCTATCCACTGAGGCCATCAATGAGGCACACCTGGTTATTTTTAGATGTTACAAGAATTATTATTATTGTATGCAAAATACCACTTGTTTCAAGAAATAATATGATCTGCTGTGATTAAAGATTGCTACTTAGTCAAAGATAGTTGAGATGATTGTCCGCTACATACATCCATCTATCATCTGGACCATGAAGATCCTAGATTGACAGCGTATTAAATTTAGTACATTGGTTAAGTTTGTGGAGGCACAGAACCAATACTACTGACTATTGATGGATCAATTGGATGACTCCTTCTGTGAGGTCTAAGCGGCAGCTTACATAACTAATGATAGGCAGGAAAAAAAATTTAATAAATGGACAAACTCACTGACCAGTTGATTAACAATATGACCCAGCTCATTGATGAGATATTGAACTACCGCGGAGCATCAGCACAATGGGTGGCAGATGTAACCTACCATTGCAGCCAGGTCAAGAGATTCTTTAGATCAGATGTGGCGTGGCATACAATTTTGGAGCCTGCCAACCAGCAGGTCCACGCTGAAGGTCCCAGGGAACATCCCCTGGATGTGGATCAGGCCATTTTTCCATTCCCGAGAAAGAAGGCACTGAAGAGGATGGTGGTACCCCTCATTACTCAGGGCGATCTCGCTCACATAGTATACAAGCACTGGGTAACAGCTCTTCTACTTCAGATTCCACCCCAGTACCCACACTCACCTTGGAAGAACTGTTATGGGGAATCTTTGAAATATGCGCCAATATTGTTGAGTTGAAATCAATTGGATCTAATTCAAGTGGCAATCTGGCTGATGTTTGGATCTCAAATAGCTAGAAAGGCATGAAGACTGAGATATTGGCCAGAACGCCTGACAGTTTCAATTCAATTAATATGCCAATCAGAAAAAATCTCCCCCTCCAAAATTCGTCAGGGATCATCCTCAATGTGCAGGCTATAGCATCAGACGCCATCAATGAGGGTTTGAAGTCCCCTGCTGACAATTTGGGCATTGCAGCTGATGTGATGCCACTGACCAAACGAATGGCCCAGCGACTGAGTGCAGGCGGGTTGGGTGTCCTAAACCTGTTCCCAACCAAAATGGACCCACCCCTATGTGGGGCGGCCTTGGGGGATTCCTGTCGCCTGTTGGGCCAAATGCCATCATGCCAACCATTGGAAACGTAGCTGAGCCTTGGTTTGGACATTTGAGGTTGAACTGACAGCGACTCAGCCTGCCGCCAAATTTTTTGATGTCAGTTCTCATGGAACTAACCTGCCCAACTCCTGAACAATTCGCGGTTAGGTTGAAATTGAGGGTCCCAATCCTGGCTTGTCACTACCCCAATTGAACACTATTTAATCAGTTGCATAGCACTGAGAAAAACATTGGTCGATTTTCTTCCTTTTCCTTCAATAAAAAATTTTGCCTGAGAAAACCAATCAATTTCTTTATTGTATTGTTCCTTCTGACTGCATCCCTGATGGCGTTTCCCTGGTGGCCTGTCGGTCTTAATACCAAGTGGGCTCTACCAGTACTTGTGATCACTATGGCACCTTCCATCGTTGATTAGATTCAGTGCGTCAGATATTTTTGGCTCTATAACCCCACTATCATGAACTTCCGGCAACAGTACATGAGGATCTTGTGGCCTTATATCCAACAACTGCAAGAGGAATCCATCTTCTTGCCTCCCTGGTTGAAATGACCCCAAATGCTGATTAACTTATTGAAACTATCTCTGTGATCCCACCCCCTGCAGCAAGACCCTCTGGGTTGGGAGTGGGTTCAGTGTGGTTTGTTGTTGGGATCATACTCACTGTTGTGTTACACCAACAATTTGTCATCTCCAAATGCCTGGCTCCACATAACATCATTCAGTCGGTAATGCCCCTGGCATTCTGGCTTGCTTTTTGGGTGCTTATGAATCCCGACTGGCAGGCTGGTCTAAACTTCTTCTTCCATTTCCATGACATAATTGACCAAACATTATTTCCATCCACTTCCGCCTTGTTCTTCGAACTGGGCGCTGCAGTGGTTACCCTTTATCAAATGAATGTGCAATCAGTAGCTTGCTGTTTGTTGTTTGTTTGGTCACTTTCCAATTTTGGAAGAAGTATCCGTTCTACCTTGGGAAATCTTCTTCAATCCACCCAAGCTGCGCGGATTGTGGCTCCTCCTCCTTCCACTAGCTTGGAAGGAAGCTCGAGTGTCCTTTCCCAGGAGATCGCCAATCAAGTCCTTGACGCGCTCACCAAGGTGCAAATGCGTACAGTTATTGCACTTAATAACACTTCTGCGTTATCTCATGCCCAACAAGGGCTTGCGTTGTTAGACGCTGTGGATGGGGATGCCCACCGTTGGGTTAGAGTCCTTTTGCGCTCTTCCTCACAAGAAGGAGACACCACCCCACTGATGGCTGTCATGTTGGCTGCCCTGAAACCACCTGTGTCACAATTGGACCACCTATTTAGACTGATATATGCCATAGCTGAGGTTCCTAGCCTGGTTTCTTTGATGTCTACCTTCTGTGAACTGGCCCCCGCGTCAGATCTCTCTATCAATATGCTTCAGGCAGTCTTTAGATCAGGCTTGTATTCAGGTTCTGCTCATCATGAGGTCTGGTCCACCATCCAAGGATCAGTATATCAAATATGTGCCACCGCAACCACCATTAATGACTTCCTCCGCCATGTTACCCATTATCAAAAGGGGAATTTTATGATCAGGTTACCCAAAGTAGATGCAGATGACGCGCTTACCTCTGAAATAGCGATAGATCTGGGTGCCGATCCAGTTGTAACCCCTGTGTCTGAGTTGGCCAATACATAGTCACCTATAAATGAATTTGTTATGGCCCAGACGGTGGAAGTCATTTCCCCCGCCCTCATACTCCCAATTTATCGCTCTGGCAAAACCCCCAACCTTGCCCCCAATCTTCCAGTTATTTATTCATTCACAAAAGAGTCAGTCAAATATTCCAATAAACAAAACTTTGCTTATTTCCTATTGCCCATGAAGATCAGTATCAGCTCACATCATGTTTCCTTTGAGGCCCTGGTGGATACTGGAGCTTCAGGGAACTTCATAAGTGTCGAGCTGGCTCAACAATTAGAACTGGAAATGGATGCAAGGTCCATCAGTAATGGTGGCCTCATCTGCTTCCCAGACCTTATATGACATTCATCGACCAGTACCTTTTTCAATCCACCAGTTCAGCTTCTGCTTTTGTTTTTTGGCCATGCCAAACCTGGTGTTTCCGGTGATCTTAGGTGTGGGGTGGTAATGCTGACAACATGTGAAGATTCATTGAGACTATTTCATTGTCATTTATCAATGATCATTCAGAGGGAGAATTCCCTCTGATCAACACCCTTAAGAAGACACAAGAAACCAGTTCTATCACTTCTTTAGTTACTTCTGCGGGCATTCCAGCCGATTTTCCTGAGAGCTTAATGCATTATTGGAGAATCTTCGACTTGGAAAAGGCAGATCGCCTGCCCCCACACACTAGGTTTGATTGTGGGTTCGAATGACTGTGGAGTTGGTGAACATCAACTGTCTGTTGTATCCCCATAAAGCGGAGGAAGAAGTTGCACTCAATACCTGGTTGGACGATATGCTGAGAAAAGGATGGTTGTTCAAGGAGACCTCACCCGTTGCCTCCCCCATTGTCTTTGCTAAAAAAGTGGATGGTTCTCTTCGCCCCTGTGTGAATTATGGCCATTTAAATAAAATAACAGTTTCTGATCCCTACCCCCTGCATCTGGAGCAGACGATCAGCCAGGCAATCGTCAAATCCTGTGAGTTTTTTAAGCTGGATCTGGTGAACGCCTTCAACCAATTTGGTAATGAAAGGGCAGGAATGGTTAATAGCGATCTGGACAAAGCGCGGCATTTTCAATTCCGTGTAATGCCCTTTGGGCTGAAAAATGCTCCCGCTACATTTCAACATATGATTGAAAATGTACTGGGTGACCTCCAGTTTACCTGTGCAATTTTATACATTAATGATATCCTGGTTCACTCCCTGACTCCTGAACAACACGCTACTGACTTGGAAGCAGTGTTGGCCGCCTTGCATAAGGCAGGCTTGTTCATCAAGCCTTCCAAGTGCAAGTTTTATAAGGAGGAGGTTTTTCCCTCGGGAACCTTGTCCTCAAGGACGATTATGCAATTCCTCCTAACAAGTTAGACGCGATCCAAGAATGGCCAACCCTGACTTCGCAGAAACAACTTCAGAGTTTCTTGGGAACCATCATTTTCCTAAAAATTTTTCCCCGGCACTTTCCCAGCTGGCCGCACCACTCCACCCCCTTAGAGGGAAAAACGTACTGTTATGCTGGATGCCCAAATGTCAGCAAGTGTTCAGTTGATCAAAGAGGTGTTTGTGTCTCCACCCATTTTGAAGCATGCTAATCCCACTAAGCTGTATATTGTTGCATGTGATGCCTCATTGGTAGCAGTGGGAGCGGTGTTGCTTCAGGAGCATGATGGTTTAGAACACCCAGTCACTTACTTTTCTCAGAAGTTCACGGCCATGGAGCAGTCTTAGGCCATTTGTGACAAGGATTGGCAGTTGTTGCATGGGCATTAACACATTGGAGGTATCTGCTGCAGGGTGCCCGACATGAATTAATGGTCCGCACAGATCACTGGGCCCTTTTGTATTTTTGCAAACCCCAAAATTGGCGCATCTGCAAGCCTAAACCTATTGGGACCTGTGCAGCTTTAACTTTAAATATGAATTTATAAAAAGGTGCACTCAATGTACTTCCCAATTTTCTAAGCTGAAGCACCACCCAATGTTCCTTGGACCCAGAGGAAGTGGACCTCATTACCATGTTTCCTGCTACCCAAATTTTGTCGATCATTCCCCCCATTATATCATCCGTTGCTTTGGCTCCTGACGCCCCACTAGTAGCTCAGGTTTTAGCCAGTCAAATGGCTTGCCCTGAGGGCGTGGAGTTGGTCGAGCAGTTGGCTCACCCAAGTCACAAACATTCCTTATACTTCTTAGAGGAGGGACTCATTTACTTTCAGTCTCACATCTGGGTTCCCCCCTCCTTCCAACTGGAGGTATTCTGCACACATCATGATCCCCCCACGGTCAGACATCCCAGCAACAAAAAATGCATTATTTGATCAAGAGGACCTTCAATTGGGCAGGCTGACTAAAGAGGTTCTGGCCTGGATTGCTGATTGTGTTACTTGCACCAGGGCTAAGTCAGATCACTCCAGTAAAAATGGCCTCCTTAACCCCTTAAAGCAGGTGGAGAGTCTATGGACATTGGTGTCTGTGGACTTTATTGTTGAAATCCCCTGTTCTAATGGGTTCACAGCGGTGATGGTAGTGGTGGATCACTTCACTAAAATTTTCCCTTTTTATACCTTGTACTTCCATGATTATGTCGGAAGAAACTGCCCATCTTTTTGTACGCAATGTGTTTTTTAAGTTTGGTCTCCCCCAGGTGATCATGAGTGACCGTGGCTCACAGTTCACCGCACAGTTTTGGAGTAAACTCCTATCAATTATGAGAATATCCCCCTGTTGCTCCATGGCATATCATCCCCAGTCTGATGGACAGACCAAGCGGGCCAACCAAGTCCTTTAACAGTACCTGCGTTGCTATGCTGCAGCCACGCAGAATACTTGAGCAAATTACCTTCCTCTCACCCAATTTGCTTACAATATTGGAACCCACGCATCCATGGGGTATTCCCCCTACGAAGCAACATTGGGTTACAATCCTTTGTTTTCAGTTGGGCTGTGCTTGTGGCCTGAGGTTCAAGCTGCCGTGGACCATGCTGCCCATATCAGATCGACTCAAGCCTTGGTGTGGGAACACCTCACCAAATCCATAGATGATTACAAGCGGTTTGTGGATCATAAGAGTCTCCCAGGTCACAATTTACAGTAGGCTCCTACGTCATGCTTGATACCCGTCACTTAAGAATTCAGGCCCCTTCCCATAAATTCGCTAGTAAATGCTCAGGTCCACATTTGGTGGAGGAGGTACTGTGGAATGGGGCATTCCACCTGAAGCTCCCTGCGCATTGGAAGCAGCATCCCATCTTCCATGTTTCCCAGCTGTCACCCTTCAAGGGCACAATTCCCATGGAACCAGAACCAATCATCGTTGAAAATGGGGAAGAGGCTGAGGTAGAGGCTATCCTGGCATCCCAGAAATCCTGACGTTCCGTACAATATCTCATGGCCTGGAAAGGTTATCTGGACTATGAAAACAGTTGGGTCAAGGCGCGCGATTGTGTGAATTGCATGGACCTGGTTGAAGCGTTCCACAGATCCCACCCTGAAGCTCCCCAACCTCCCCAAAAAGTCGTGACAATTATGGAAATCAAGTTACCCAAGGCGCATAAGAATGTGGCTTTTGTGCAGTTTCCCAGTGGCGGGGCCCTTCCTCTGGAAAAAGGAAAGAGTAATGTAAGTCCCGGGGAATGTCCCCTAGCTGAGGATTGGGTCTTTTTCCATTCCTGAGCAAGAGAGCACTGAAGAGGATGGCTGTACCCCTCATTACTCAGGGCGATCTTGCTCACGTAGTAGATGAGCGCTGGGTAACAGCTCTTCTGCTTTGGATTCCACCCCCAGTACCCACACTCACCTCAGCAGAACTGTTATGGGGAATCAGTGAAATCTGCGCCAAGATTGTCAAATTGAAATCAATTGGATCTAATTCAAGCGGTAATCTGGCTGATGTTTGGATCTCAAATGGCCGGAAAGGCATGAAGACTGAGTTATCAGCTGGAACGCTCGATGGTTTCAATTTGATTAACATGCCTATTGGAAAAATCTCCTCCCTCCCAAATTTGTTGAGGATCATCTTCGATGGGCAGGCTATAGCATCAGACGCCATCAATGAGGGTTTGAAGTCCCCTGCTGACAATTCAGGCGTTGTGGCCGATGTGATGCCATTGACTGAATAAATGGTCCAGCGACCAAGCGCAGGTGGGTTGGGTGTCCCAAACCTGTTCCCAACCAAATGGACCCGCCCCTATGTGGGGTGGCCTTGGGGGATTCCTGTTGCTTGTTGGGTCAAACGTCGTCATGCCAACCGTCAGAAATGTAGACATGAATTGGTTCAGACATTTGAAATCAAACTGATAGTGACTCAGCCTGCTGCCAAATTTTTTGATGTCAGTTCCCAGGGAACTAACTCACCCATACCTAAATAATTCGCGGTTAGGTTGAAATTGAAGGTCCCAATCCTGGCTTGTCACTACCCCAATTGACCACTATTTAATCAGTTGCATAGCACTGAGAAAAATATTGGTCGATTTTCTTCCTTTTCCTTCAATAAAAAATTTTGCCTGAGAAAACCAATCAATTTCTTTATTGTATTGTTCCTTCTGACTGCATCCCTGATGGCGTTTCCCTGGTGGCCTGTCGGTCTTTATACCAAGTGGGCTCTACCAGTACTTGTGATCACTATGGCACCTTCCATCGTTGATTAGATTCAGTGCGTCAGATATTTTTGGCTCTATAACCCCACTATCATGAACTTCCGGCAACAGTACATGAGGATCTTGTGGCCTTATATCCACCAACTGCAAGAGAGAATCCATATTCTTGCCTCCCTGGTTGAAATGACCCCATATGCTGATGAACTTAATGAAACTATCTCTGTGATCTCACCCCCTGCAGCAAGACCATCTAGGTTGGGAGTGGGCATATTGTGGTTTGTCGTCAGGATCAATTAAATGTTGTGGTAAACCAACAATTTGTCATCTCCCAATGCCTGGCTCCATATAACGTCATTCAGTCGGTAATGCCCCTGGCATTCTGGCTTGCTTTTTGGGTGCTTATGAATCCTGACTGGCAGGCTGGTCTAAAAGTTCTTCTGCCATTTCCATGGCACATGCCCAGACAGTCTCACCATCAACCAGTAAGTGTAAGATTCGGACCATCGTCTTAGTCACATCTTGGTAGCTGTGATTAAAATTGCAACCATATCCAGAATCTTGAGTGGAACGCCAAGGAAAGCCAAGACTGGATCAGAACTCTCAAAATAAAACTTGAATGGTGCCATTAATTTGTCTAACACCCTATGCTATTTGTAATTTGGCTGTTGTATGACCTAGTGCAGACCTAAAGGCTGAAAATAGCACATTTCACCAAGATGAACATTGCATCTAAGGACAGGCTCGCAACTATGGAGCTAAAGTGTCAGAGGTCAAACAGACTATGAAATTAAACGCCAATTTTTCCAACAAACTGGACCAGTTCCAGTACAAAATCAGAGGTAATCTTTGTAGATGTTAGCAGGGCCCTCCCAACAGAAAACCAAAAGCATCTATAAATACACAATAATCTAGTCCTTTGGAAACAGAATATAAAGGTGACAAATTGCCCATTAGGCAAAGTGTCTCAGCAGTTTTGACTTTGCTGCCTACTCCTGATAAATAGACATAAACCACTATTCCAGAAAACCTATCCATGCTGCTCCAGCTGTCCCAATCAGCCACGAGGAATCATCAGCTTGCCCTGCTCCAAACGCTGGTCCATCAAATCTGACTTGCATAATTTTGGCATAATATTTGGCAATACCAACATCCAAACTGCACCATGGAGCCTCAGTCAAGTAAACGAGAACACCAGCGGTTACTGTATCAAATCTATCAACATTTCAAAGTTTGACAAAAAGGGAACATACACACTTATTGTCACTATACAAAATTAGCATAAATGGCGCAAGTGTAAGGCCCTTAGCTCCAGCGATTAAGATGGACAGGGTTATGCACCCTTTTGGGTCAAGAAAGGGTACAAACTGCAAGGCCATACCTTCACCTAGATCTCTGACCTAGGGCATAACCTGGTTAAAGGATGGTGGCTGCTGCTTTCCCCTGCCTGTCACACGGCTTTTCTCCATCTACACTTAACGTAAGCCCATCCAAGTTTTAAAATACAAGTTTTTATTTAAAGAAAATAATAAATTGTAAAGTAATTTACAAGTCTAAAAGCACTCCACCATGGTTCCCATTCCATGTTCCTAACAGGAGGCTTAACCATAAGTAAATATGAGCGGGGAAAACTACCTAGTAAGCCAAATATAAGCAGAAAGTTGAAAAGAACAGGTAAATAAATGGGGATTGAACCTGACACCCCATTCTGAAATCAAAAAGAAAATTTGGACATTTGAAAATTGGAAAAATGCCTCAAGATTAGCTTAGAACCATCATCTAATACCAATGAGGGGAAACTGTGATGAAAACTGTTAAACAGATTCAAAATTGAAAAACACCCTACCATAGTTCAGCTTAGCAGCTCTCCCCTCCATCCCACCATAAGAACCAGTAACTTCCTAAAGGTAAAGTGTTGAGTTTTTTTATTTTCCTTAGTTTTCCATTATTCTTAAATAACAAATATCCATTAAACACAACTTTTTGACCATTTTATTAAGTAAAATGGAAAATGGGTAGCAATTCCCTGGGTTGGAGCCTTTACAACACCTCTTACAATGCTCCCACCCAGAGCTCTCTGAAACCAGCGGTGCCTTGTGGACTGTGGATGCCCTTGTGGGTCTTGACGTACCCACAAAGGAAGCCAGGTCTTACCTTAGCACGCTGGATTTCTAACAGCAAGTGACAAAGATAAGAAGGCAAATCAATGAACTAATTGGACCCAAAAATTCAAGAACTGGTGATGCTAAAATTAGTGAGACAGGACTGTCTTATCAGAATACAAAGGCCATCATCATAAGAGAGGTTGGAAGGGCGGATATGATGACTACTAGGAAGAATGTTTTTTCTCA